>PVKA01005962.1:0-86915 GCA_004027165.1 Ctenomys sociabilis | reverse complement strand
ACACACACACACACATACACACACACACACACATGAAATTTTACAGGTGATGAAAGACATCATTTATGTTAAATCAAAAGCAGAAGACAACATAGCTGAAAAAAATTATCCTGGAATAACTAGATGAAAAATGCAGGTAGCTATAATAATATATCTAAGTCACACCATACACCTATGACCAATAATGGAGAAGAAAATTAAAACTCATAAAATAAATGTATTAAAATATTCTTATTAAAGGAGGCAAACAAATATGATAAATTTTGCTACATAAAAATTAATTCATAAACAAAAAGCATACAATAATTTTGAAAGTAATATCACAAGGTGGGGAAAACACTTTTACTAAAACTAAAACAGACAGATCAGTGCAAATCAAGAGCGAAAGCATATAACAAATTATAAATCAGTCAAAAAGTATGATATCTAAGACATCAAGATGACTAATAAATATGTGAAAGATGATACTTGTTAGTATTTAAGAATACACAAGCCATACAAGAATGAAATACATTGAAATGTTCAACAGATTGTTAAAAAGTCATAAAGGCACATGTGACTAAGAATTCACAAAAAAGGGAACTTCACCCCCTGCTGAGAGAGCATAACAGGGTCTGGCCACTTTGGAGAAACTCAGAAGTTGCTTACGCAGTCCCTCATCTATGTCTATGTTATAGGGAAACTCATTGCAATCACAAGAACACTCACTGGAGCAAGTCTATAGCACTTTTATTTATAATTTTTATTTTGAAATAATTACAGATTCACAAGAAGTTATGAAAATAGTACAGAGAAATTCACCAATTTTCCCCAAATGTCATTGATAATCAAAGCAGAGATACAGGATATTAGAAATCATAATTTAACATATAAAATTGAGTATAAAAATAATACAGATGATTATATATTAACTTTATAACATTATGACTTTTGACAGTAATTTTAGAAACACACAAGAATGAAAATGTTAACCATTTCACACTGATTATCTCTGGAGAAGGAGGGCGTTTGTAGTCAGAAGTAACACAACCTTTATTTTTTCTTTTGTCTTAGAATAAAATGGGTTTTATTTGCTCACAGAAAGTAGTACTTGTCAGTCTTGTGTTTCACAACGCAAGTATTGAAAGACGAGTGTAAACTAATTTAGTTTAACAGCCTCTATTTGGCATAGTAGTCAAGTTCTTTGATCAGTATATGGGTTTTGGGCACTCTTTCTCCTACCTTGGAGCAGCAGCCAGAGCTCAAGGAGCATGGGCAAAGTAGAAGTTAAATATTTGCAAGTAAACTATATTAAAGTAGTTCTCTTATGTTATCCTTGGAAATGCAAAATTATATATTCAGCAACTAGCCTTGTGCCTAGTATAGAGTAGATATTTAAAGAAAATTTGTCTCTCTCTCCATTAAAAGAATTTTACCATAATACACAAAGAGGGTTACTCTTCTTTCCAACATTTGCACAGGTAAATATTTATCCTTAGTCTCAGTCTTGGTTTCAAACTTTACCTTTTGCATCTGACAATAAGGAAAATGATATATTTTTTGATATTTAAAATTAATGATGCAGTATGAATTCTTCATAATTGCAGAATATATGTCACTGTATGTATCTGGATTGAGGATATACTATGCTAACAATGTTTTCACAATAGTTTCGTTTTCCTATTATGTTAAGCTATAATTCATTATACACCAGAAATAGGGAAAGATAAGAGAATGAATGAGAAAAAGAAAAAAAATGAACTAGAGTTGACATTGGAGGTTTTGAAAATATAGTACTTATTTTTATATATGTAGAAACATTTCCATGAACATCTTTGGAATCTAAACATCCTGGCCTTACTTATCCTGCCATTTGACATTTCCAAGAAGGTACCCCGAATTAAAATTTGTCTAGAATCAGGACTAATTGATAACATTCCTGAACCTGCTATTGATCAGTAAAGTGAATGATATTAGATATTCTAAACCACCTTTGTTCATCTGATTTTGTCTATCCTATAATAGTCCCTGTTTCTTTAAGTGAATTGTGTAGAAAAGTGTGAGTTTCACTGGGGCCAGATCCACTCAATAAAGTGAAGAATTAATTTTGTGACTTTCTAAATTTTTCCTAAGTATTCCTATTCAACTACATGGATTTCCCTTTCCTATCCATGACCAGGTTAACCCTTAGCTGGGACTCAGATGTAAAGTTTTCTACATTTCCTTGTTCTATACATAGACTTATATTCCTTGGTTTAGTTGAGCTTCTCATTATATGCTCCAAGAAACTCTTTTTGGGAATGTTTCAAGATTCAAATATTACTTTTTCATCTCCTTGTTTACCAGTATTATCATATTTTGTTTTTCATGTGATATTTTGATCTTTCTTACTCTTTTCTTTTTTGTATCAGAAATCGAACTCAGGGCCTTGTGCTTGACAGGCAGGTGCTACACGGCTCAGCTACATACCTGGGTCAGGTGTAATAGTTTTGCCACTACCCGATAGTAACAGTGAATAACTGACATATAGTTGCCACACCATTTTAATAGGAGAGTCTGACTTAAATTGAAGCAATTGTTATCCAAGAGTTGGATTTGTCATCCTACCAAGTGAGGCTTCATGCCATTTAGGAGAATATTTGGGAAACACAGAGAAAAGGAGTAATTGAAGTTTATCTAGAGCCTATCAATCTGTAATCAAACATGGGGTTTTAGTCAATGGCAGTTCATTATAAAACTTAAAAACCTTGATTGAGCATTTCATCAATATCCCCAGACTATTATCTCTTCCATCATTTTTATTGGCATTTTATAAGCTTGGATTTGTTTGGAAATGTTCTACCCTGCTTTGGAAAGGCCAAGGGAGAGGGTGCACCATGAGCAGCATTTAAAGCTGTAGTTGCAGCAGGCATGACTGGGTTTCAAGATTGCTTCTGTGACTGAAGAGAGGCTTGCAGGTATTTCAGACTGTAGCTCTCAAAGAGATCTTCCCACATGGCTTGCTTAGCTTTTACTTTCATTTTGTATTAAACAAAAAGTCATTTGAGGGCTATTTAATGCTCTGGTATGTGTTTTCCAATACCAGATAAAAGTTAAGCAGATGAACCATTTGGGGGGTTAGGATTGGGAAATCCACGGCTGCTAAAATGCTTTAAAGTTCCAAAATGGTTTTGTTTTTTTAAACCCATTTTCCATGTTCCAGCAGCTGTGGGTTTTCCCAGGGCTCCCCCTGTGGCTCAAAAGGGAGCTGCTTAATGCTTAACAGATGAGGCAATTGAGTTTTTAAATGCAAAATTAAACTTAAAGTGCACAAAGAGCACAGGGGAATCCACAGCCAAGAATAGAGAGGAGGAGAGGAGTAAGCTGTGAGCCCTGGGCTACAGGGAGCCAGCCTCTTCTGAAACCAGCAGAAATTGGGAGGCCAGCACAGGTAAATTTACCTGTTAATCATTCCTCAAACATGCTACAATTGTACTCAATATTACAAATAAAATTAGAACTATTAGCCTAAGGTTCATTTACATGTATCTATTATTCTTTATGAATAGAAAATAAAATGGATGGGTTGTGCGGTATGCAAGAACAAATGTGTCCCAGTCTCCATTACGTTTGCTCTCTCAGTCAGGATCAGAGAATTTGAGTTCCTGGACATTTTTTTCCTTGTATCCTGTATTTCCTATGCCCAAGCCAGCCTTCAGAGCTCGAGATTGAGCATTCTGATTTTAATATGAAGAAGCAAGTTGATTATGAACTTTGAATTGGAATACAACTTGCCTAGTTATTTGATTTACTTTCTACCAGGCATCTGGATATTTGAACATATGGAAACACTATGTTTTAGTGGTCAGAAGTTGAACTCAGAAGAAAGTTTCAGTCAACTTTGTTGAATGTGTTCTCTGATTCCAAATGAATCAGTCTCATAATTTTAAATACAATCTTCATAGGAATTAACTAAATCTTCTGACCAGAAGATCCTAGTATCACCAAGCCTAAACTATAACAAGTATAATCTCTTTAAGATACGGTTACTAAACTTCAGACTATGGAAAAATGTATGGGAGCCAATCTCATGAATTCCATAAGGTTTTTGTTTGTTCGTTTGTTTTTTGGCAGAACTGGGGATTGAACTCAGGCCCTTGCACTTGCCAGGGAAGAGCTTATTCTACTGAGCCATCTCCTGGGCCCCTCCATAAGGTTTTCAGAGCAGTCAACTCATACAACCTTCCATATTTCTGGACTATACATATTGAAATCCTGCATTTCTTAGCATTTTAAGAGAGCATATTCCTATCTGTTGGATTTCAATGTCATTTGAATGACAATTAGGTCAATGTGCATAATGTGAAAAAATTTTAGAAAAAAAGACATCTAATGGAAAGTTTGTTCCTCATATCATTTATATTCAGGTTGACATTTGAAAAACCCTAAAAACTCTTAAGTAGCTGACTTTTGAAGAAATAATTTTAATGGATGCTAACCAAAACAGATATATATATATATATATATATATATATATATATATATATATATATATATATATGGCGCATATATATATATGCGCCAGCAAATCTTCCAATTAAGAAATAAGAAAAAGCTATAAAACTTTAAATTTATATTTGATATAATATCAAGTGCAGCAAGCGCAGCAATAGCTCATGAAATCGTTAGTTTCAGTAAGCTTACAAACATACATACACACACATATTGGCATCAGTCTACACATGTAAACACCTCTCTAAAGTAGCCTATTTAATTGCAGACTCCATTCCATAGCATTTTCGTCTCTTAAATTTTCCACATCAATTATATGTACATATATGATATTATTTTTGGCAGAACTGGGGACTGCACTCAGGCACCTGCACTTGCCAGGCAAGTGCTTATTCTACTGAGCCATCTCCCTGGTCCCATCAATTACATTTTAATGTTTAAGGACTAGCATGACACAGTGCCATCATCTTCCAAAGCAGAACAAGCCAACCTAACATTCCCTTCCCAAAACCACCCAACTCAAACTAAGTACTTTTGGAAATTTGTCCTCACCTTCATCCTCACAGTTCACAATCCTAAGGGAGCTGGTTTGTCACCTTAAATATAAAATGTCAGTTTTGAAAGGCAACTTTGAAAAAAAAATGAGTGCCTGGCCTGCATTTTTGACTCTATATTCAAAACCATGTACTTCTTTGGTAATTCAGCTCACTTTTATCATTGTCTAGATACAGTATGATCAGTTTGCCTGAAGGAAAGATACTTTTGAGTTTGGGCTCCTGTAAAAGCAATCATACGATTAATTGCTTTAGTGTGAACCTAATCATTGTGATTAAAGCCTAAAATATATGTTTAGGTAGAGCAGAGTTTCCATGCTTCAAGGCATCCTTGGCATATCCAGTACTTGCCTGGCCTTAAGAAGATATGTGGAGGCATCAGCATACTTCCCTGGGGAGCTGTACCGTTTGGAAGATCATTCAATCAACAGATCATATTCAGAGAAACTGGGTTAATTTGCGTATGCAATCATTGAATCACATATTCATATATATGCAACCTTTCTAAAAGGATGATCATCAGAATCCGGGTTTGCATAAACAAGAACATATTCAAAGCTTGATACATTATGTGCTTCAATAAAATGTTAATCTGTGGTCCCTCCCAAAGGATTTTGTGCTTGTCAACTAATGATGTCTACGTACTGCTTCTGGTGTACTTTTCGTGGACTGAATTTAAAAAGAAGTCTGCCTTGGTTTCAAAGAAATGTGATTCTTATCTTTTGATAATTGTGAATTTGGTCATTTCTCATAGAATTTTGTTAACAATGTTTAGGCCATGTTTAATATATATATATATACATGTATTCACATACATTTTTATTTATAAATACACGTCTATGGGCAAGCATTCAGACACACCTACACACACACACACACACACACACACACTTCTGGATATATAGATATAAGTTACTGTAAAAAATCTCAAAACTTATGTTTACTTTATTCTTATTTTATGAAACTGCATATAATTAAAATAAGTATGTGGAGTTTTATTCTACTGTGAAAAATTGGCTCCAATTTAGACTTTGTATAAATTTTACCAGAAATCCTAAATCATTAATTATGTAGAGATTATCCCTATGTTTTTACACAACATACTTCTGGGGCTTTCACAAGTTCAGACTAATACACATTACTGCATAAGAAATAGCTATCCATGTTTCAGTAATTCAAGTCTGACACCATTTTGAAGAGATTTTTAATATAGCCAAGCAAAAAACACAAGAGGAATTGATGATAAATTTAAATTGCTTATTTCCTATTTATCTTAAGGTCTATCTTACAATCTAATATTACATTAAAGTAAAAGTATCTGTCAGTTGTATAAACAATGGAGTTTTACTAACTTAATTATATGCTCCTCTATAACTTTGTAAGAATTGACTTCTGTATATATATAAAGCATTTCAGAAACCCTGCTTCCTTAGAAACAGATGTAGTTAATAAGATTTGCAATTTTAAGAAATATTAATAAATGAGTGGACAATATCATGGTGTAGTAGTTCTTATCATTTGCACTTTCGCCGGAAGTTGACTTCATTTTCAGGGTGGACCTTTGAATGCTACAGCAGAAGAATTCTGTGCAAAACTGGGCACTTGCCACACTGGCATATATATTCTCTGAGGGGCAAAATGTTACACAAGACATACAGCATCAAGCACTTAATTTCAGAAATGGAATCTGTTTTTCTTTTCTTTTGAGCCTGTTCTACTCCATAATTCCTACCACTATAAAAAAATTGCTCATAAAAAGGTTAGACATTAACATTGAATGGAAAGCAATAGCAAATACTGTCTTTATTCCCTGACTGTAAAAAAAAATCAAATATGCAAATATTAAAATGAAGGCATCCCCCCATATAACTGATTAAATTGTCACTGCTGGAGATTACATGGGTTTTATTCCCTTTGCAGCCATATTCAATTCAACAGACAGAAAAATATATTGCCACAGACGAGACCCACCACCTGGGTACACAGTGCTTCCAGCTGCCTGCAGAGATCTTATCCCAAACTTTGCAACTACCCCTTTAGAGAAAGAAAAGTATTAGATGTGATCATTCATTACAGGTAATCGCAAAAGTCCTTCTAAACTTGGAGATTCCAGTAAAACAAAACCCCTCCTCCTACTTTTACCTATTAGACTGCAGCTTGCTTTCTAGGTAATCTTTACCATCATGCCCTTTCATATAAGCTGAACAGATTTCATTCATTCTGCAGTAGACTTTAATGTAAACATACGTACAATATATGTACATAGATCTATTATCTGTCTATTACAGAAGATCCTATGTTTCTGTGTTTGTACTTTATTTCTTAGCTGATTGGTAGATATTTTTCTAGCTTATCAATTTTAACACAAAATGTCCTGTCTTCTCCTCACTCCCCTTACTCAGTTTTCTCTTTCAGATGGATTTATTTGATCTTACAAAAATGGATATAGAAATGGAAGGATTACCTTTGCCTCTCTCATGCCTTGCCATGGTTCTGAATGGTTTCACCCTCTGCCTCCCTGCAAGAGAAGTTAGTGCTCAGTGACGATGTCGCCTGCCTGTGTCACTCTGCACTGCAGGCTGAGCAGAGAGCTGCCTCCAGCTGCAGCTGAGGGGCCTCGGTGTTAAGGATGCAGGGAATCAGTTTGTCTGGGGAATCTTTCTTCAGTACAAAGAGAGGAAGCTCGGAACACAGGATTGTGTAGAAACTAAGAAAGGCAGTAGGATGATATTTTTGAATTGGAGAAATCAAAAAAAGAAAAGAACAAAGCGCGGCTGATAGAATGTGAGCTGTAGGTGCTCCAGTGCAGTGACAAGTAAATAGGATCAAATCTGTTTGCCTAAAATCTGCAGTACGTATGTATGTGTTCCTTTGTTATATAGGAGGAAAGCAATTGATCCCCAAGGAATTTTTAGGTGGCGAGATGTGTGGCTGGAACCCTTGCGTTATTGTCAGCAAAATGATGGTTGCGAAAATTCTCACTTGATAATATCTCTACTGTATATCTTGGAACAATTGCAGTTTGCAAAATTTAGCTTCACTGATTAGGTGGACATACAGTCCAGTTTCTCATTTCTGTCATAACCGTGTCAAAAACCCCAAATTATTTGCATCTGAACAAGCACACGGGTACCATGCTTTTTTTAAAAAAAATCCCATTTTAACTTGAGAATTTTAAAAAATCATTGCTTTCTAACCCTTATGTCCATTTTTCCATTCAGATATATCTTTGTACTATCAGAATTGAAAGCATAGTTGTGTGTGTTCTACCAGCTTGAAAAAGTGTGTCCTTCAAGCCCTTAGTGTGTGTTTGTGTCTTTTTTTTCACTCCATCTTTCCTGTGTTTCTTTGTTTTTCTTTTGCCTTATTCTCAAGACTTCCAAGGGTTTTTGTTTTATCACATTGTTCTCTGTGCATTGTTCGAGTGCTCTTTGACAAAAGTTTCATATTTAATCTAATTTAATTGTTTTTGTTTAATTTCCCCATAGTTTTGTGTTATTGTTTTCATTTTTCCCTTCTACTGAGATATTTTGTTTACTTGTGAAAACACAATTCCAAAAGTCAAAATGGTTCTATGAGATTTTTTTCTGCTGAGACTTCTTGTCTTTTAATATTTTGGTTTTTCACTTCATTTGCTTTGGCTGGGTTTGTCCATTTTAAGTTACCTTTTCATCTGTTGGTTACCTTTTGCATTGCTAATAAGCTTCTTTTTAGTTCTTTCCCAGTGTCTTGATTTCTTAGTCATCTATTCATTATTAAAATGTGACACCATTTCTTCAAAACTCAGAATAAGTACTATGTTCAGATTTTCCCTTGTATTTTATTGAACTCTGAGTATAGTCCTGAAAGGTATTATTCTCTTTCTCTGCAGGATAACATAGTAGATGACACAATGGATGACAGAGGTCTAATGATTAAGACAGTGCCTTAAGACTACATAATAACTGTGAGAGCAAAGATTTTTTCTCAGAGTTACCTGGCACAGAATCATGCCCTTTTCACAAAACCACATAAAAAACCAAAACTCAAATATTTTAGATTTTAAAAGTATACATAGACTCTTGCTCAGTGGTAGAGTGCTTTGCCTACCATATGTAAGATCATGAGGTTGATCCTCAGCACAGAAAGACAGAGACAGAGATATAAAGCAGTGAGGCAGAGAGGAAGGGAGAGAGAGAGAGGAAGAGAGAGAGAGACAGAGACAGAGACAGAGAGAGGCAGAGACAAAGACAGAGAGAGACAGAGACAGAGAGAGAAAGAAACAGAGACAGAGGATTCTATTATTTACATGCATAATATCCTCTTCACCCTGAACAGATTAAATAAAAATTGCTTTTAATGTCTTCCTTTTGATGACATTTAACAATATTATTTATTTTTTCAATTTTAAAGAAACTCTATACTTTAGCTACTATCATCATTTCTTAACTAAAAAATAAGTCCAATTTTTGTATGCATGCCAATCTGCTCATGTTTTTATAACTGTAAACAAACTATATAGCAAATCCTTTCTAGTCTGATAAACAAGGAATAGCAACTCTAGAAGCATGAAGGGGCAGGTTGCTTACAAACCTTATAGAATTTTCCTAGGTTCCCCAATAATGACATCAGTGATCAAATATGTTTTTACAGTTGTCAAAGTAGTGGATCAGACATCTAATACTAGTCTGCTCACAGCTGCTTTTCCTCATCCTTCACTCTCTATATTATGTTTGCCTTTTGAGAGAATAAAAACATTATGCGTTTTCTTGTGTTCCTTCTTCAATTTAGAAATTCTCATACGTTTGGCTATAATGATAACACACAAGTGTTGTTCTCTGTAAACAAGTCACTTTGCAAATTCCACATACTCACTTTTTATTCCTTATTACTTCCATCATCTTAATTTTATAACAGCCTGCTTATATATTTGCCTTGAAGCAGCAGGCATTTCTATTCAGCATTTTATTGGAAGTTTCTAAAACTGCTACACCGATTGCCATGAAAAAAGTTACATTTCTAGATTTTAGACAAGAGCTCCATAAAATTTCCTTTGATGGATTGTAGCTCTGTAAGCTGTTCATATATTGAATTACAATTAATGCCGTGCCCAGTAGTCACCTGACAAGCTACAGAAGAACAAAGGTGGCTGGTAGCAGACTGGAACAGCTGAGTGGTTTGACCACAAAAACAAGATACCAGTAATGACGTGAGGAAGAGACGATGCTCAAGTGTAAGGAAAACTAGATTTTGAATATCAGTGCTATCGTTGGCCACATTTATGACTGACTCCAATTATCTCATTCCTTGTCATTTGTTAGCTCCTCTGTAAAATGGATAAAATGATGCCTACTTCAAAGCTACAGTAGCAAATTTCAACTGAGCAATAAATATAAAGCGTGAAAGACAAAAATTGATTTTGAAAAAGGCCAATATTAAACAAAATTGTTACATCCACCATAACTATCCCTATTATAATCTGAGGAGTAACTAAAAGCTGATTTCTCTTTCCTTTAGTGCAACGTACTGTGCTACAGAGGCCTTTGATGTAGCTAGTGTAGAGCATTTGAAGTCCTGATATTTTCTTCCGATGGCGTCTGTCCCCCTATGCTATAATGACTTCGTTACCTACAGCGCCCATAAGTACCATGAGATGAAGACCGCCTCTGTGCTAAGAGAAGTGTACAGGAGCAGATCTTCATCAATTGTAGCATTTGGAATGTATCGCTAATGTGAAAAATTTAGCGCTACAAACATATGACAGGTCTCCCCACACTACATCAACTTTTTTGGTACTTTATTTCTCTAATAGATATCACCTGAGCCAAACTTGGCATATAGCAGATGGTCAATAACTTATCATTAGTATAATTAACTGATCTGTACTCATACATCTTACCCACCTAATGCAAACTATAAATACCTTAAGGGCATGCACCAGTCATCCATACATCCATCTGTCCGTCCGTCCATCCATTCATCCATCCATCCGTCCATCCATATATTTTCTGTTCAATCATCAAACATTCGTTACTACCATAACAAAGTTATCCATAAGGAAAAACCATATCCATGACCATATACATATATATGAATATATATAATCATAATCATATATACATTCATATATATATTCATGGATATGTATATATATAAATATATGATTATAGATTCCATATGCATACTATAAGGCCTGCCATATGATAGGCTTTCACGAAAAGTTTGCTGAATCAGTCAGTTAGACTCTCTTTTCAAAAGGGTTGTCTTACAAATACAGAAAGACAGCATGGGTAACTGCACGGTTAAAATAAGAATAATGGTAATAAGTTCCACCTTTTACAATTACTAATTTAGGAGTAAATGGATATTGACAGTTTGCTTCAAGGTTTCAGTACTGCGAGTTCCAATTTGTAATTATATAAATATTGGTAAGTATGGTTGTTGGGCCCACTGGATGTCCAAGGGTATCAGACATGCCTGTTTTATTAATAGAGAATTCTTTAAGAAAGTACAATATGTTTAGAGATTCTTAGAATTTTACTGTTTAAACTAGAAATATGACACTCTGTTTTTGACAGATGAAAAACATAGTCCAAGTGAAATTTATAGACCAACCCAAGGTCACTTGAAATTCCAGTCTCTGATGTCTATGAAAATAAGTTATTTCATCACAACACCTATAAATATAAATGCTAACAGGGATAATTCCATGAAAAACTATAGTTTAAATTTTCTATAACTCAACTGAAAATACTAACCAGAAGAAGCAAATGCACAATAAAATATTCAATGCGCTTTGGTGTTGTTTTCTATTTTCAAAAAAGGCTTCAAAATAATAGAAACTTCAGTTATTCAAGCATAATGTACTTCTATTCAATTAAGCCCCTAAATCCAGATTAACACCAGAGTTGGTTCCAATGACTGTGTCCTTTTTTTTTCTTTCCCAGCCATTCATATTGAATTTTAAATTCATGTTAGCAGTGGCCTATACAACCCAGGGAGGGAAGGAGGGAAACTGTGGGGTTAATGGTGGTGCTGAAAAAGTTTCTGAAAGAAAGTTTAGAATTTAATCTTGGGAAATGAGATTTTTGAAGAGTTCCTATGTCTAAAACAACACCCAGAGTTGTTTGTGAATAACAGTTTAAAAACATTATTAAAAATATATTTTTTGGTAAGTTGTTATTGACTCTTTACAAGTAAGAGTTCAAGCAGTAACAAAAGAAAGCGATAAACCGTCTTATAGTAGATTTATTCATCTAAAAATGAAAGGAACAGGTTTTTAAGGACCATGTATTTATAATATTGCTATGTAGAAAAAAAGAAAGTAATGTTAACATCATAGAAAGTTAGCATTTTTGGATAGACCACAATTAAAGATTCATTCCAAACTATATTACCTGCATGCTTCTGTTTATCTGACTTATACATTCTTGAAAAAATGAATTAATCTATTTAATCTTCGATAGGCACAGCAATGAAGGGTTACTCTGGAAAACCAAGAACAAGGTTTTAACATAAATAAATGTAAATACATGTAATTATTTCTTTCAGATTCATAATTACATTCTTTCTGCTAACAAATATAAATGTAACATTTATTAGGAAATAAGAGACTGCAGACGGAAATAAACAAACGTAGGATGTAGTTCATCTAAGTAAACACTGAGGTTGTAAACCTTCAAACTCAAATATCAAGAGCCCTGTAAATTAATGCTACACACAATAGGCCCTTTGGAAGCCAACTTAATCCACCCCCCTGAATCTACATGAGGGCCATGCATAACAATGCAGAGCTGGGTTTCCATTAAGAGTTTCCTCTGCAGGCTGTCAGCTGTTTGAAGAAATAACAATTTCCTAGGCATGAAAAGCTTTTTCAGAAGGTTCCCACTGATGTGTAATAAAAGTGACTTTCCTTTTTTTTTTCCTTCTGTTTCTCCCCCCACCTCCCCACCAGATGTAACGTTGTAGGGAGAAAGGGGTGGACTAAGGCCACAGGCCCCCTACGAGTTTACCTTAGGTGGATTATCTGTGCAGGTGTTAATATAATTGAAGGTGTGGTAGCAGACACAGCCCCTAATAGCCTTTTCCTATATAGAGATTACCTAGGTAGAGAATGCCAGAGTACCTGAAGAATAGGCAAGTGTGTGCCTTATTAGCATATCACCATTCAGCAGCAGCTGCATATCTTGAAGAAGAAGAGGGAGGGGAAAAAAAAACTTTTAAAGAGCCTATTCATCTATGTTAATGGGCCCATTGCACAGTACATTGTGTGAGAAATTAAGTCTCTGGCTGTGAACTTCCTGTGCTGTGCAAGCTGCCTTGACTCTTTTTTATTACTTCAGTGTTATTATCTCCTCCTGGAAATAAAAACAATCATGTTCTCACATCTGAGAACCCAAAACATTCCTAGATAACAAACTGGAGATGCAGATTCAAAGTTTATTTTGTCTCCCTTATTAAGTGAAAAAATATGTTTTGAAATAAGAGCATCCTACAAATTTTATATCAAAGCACATAAAACTAACTGAGCTGCCCTATGAACGATGAGGTTTTTCTCTTCTCTTCTTCTAAAGTGTACAAGTTAAATTGCTTTCCTAGATATCATTTCTTTTGGAATTAATTTTTGAAGGCAGAATATGTTAATTTGTTCAAATTAGGCATGATTTTTAAAAATGTGCAACTTGAGAAAGAGCTGCTCTCTTCATAGAAGATAAGCAAAGGAGACCTTTAAAAAATGAAGGGGATTTGTCTGTTGCAAATAATTTCAATTTCAGCACAGGCTTAGGTAGTAACATTGAAAAATAAATACTAGAAAATTAAGACAACATTAAAGAAACTTTGCTTTTAGATTAATTGATCAGGTTTGCTCCTGCGTTTTTATTGGTTGGTGCTAGAAGGCCACTCCCCTTGACATATATATACATATATAACATGGTTCCGTTATTTTGTGTGTAAACAAGGTCATTAATAGCCTCATCATAAAAGAAAGGACTAAATGATCAGTACTGACTGAGTACAACTCAAATACCAAAGAATCCCCTGGTCCACTTTTTAAAAGTCTTGTTTCCCTTAGATGTGAAGTATTTCCAAGCTCACTAAAAATATCGTTACTATTTTGCAAGCTTGAAAAACATAGTCAACAATAAAAAGTACCGTAATTCAATCCAAAATTCTACTGTGCTGATGTTCATTCTGTCGCCGCTGACAAAATATTTGTCAAGAGCCTAATGATTACATTTGGTGTCTCCAAATTTTTCATATAAATATTTATTTTAAGAATATGACGAATCAGCCAGTGGTGGTGAAACATATGGCTGTATGCTAAGAGAGATGTGTGATCACAGATTTTAGGAAGGCAATCCTTTGAGTACTAAAGACTTCAGATTATTTGTTAGGTTTATTTATTTTTCTTAAAACAATAAAGACAGAAAAGTTCATAAAAGTAGGAAATAGTCAAAAACATTTTTCTGTGACTGTAGTGGTAATCTTTTAATTTATAAAGATAATGAACAAATTTTACAAATTACTACTTAATATTTTTAATTATTCATACACATCGATAAATATTGGAAGAATCTTTGAAATTACTAATTCCTACAGGATATCTATAAGTCTCTGGTTTTCACTGACTTTGGCAGAGATTGCTAACTTTCTCTTGCCTTCCCAAAAACAAGACAAATTATTAGTCTATATACAGATAATGCTCAACTGTTCATTCTCTCCTTAATTAGCTTGTATTCCATGTTGCTTTACAAAGATGATTAAACACTATTTTCTAAGTTGATTCCCTGCCTCTTTCAGATTTTGTAACTTGTTCACCCTTTCTTTCTAGGGAGTGCCATTTACAAAAGAAAAAATTTTTTTCCAGAAAAAAAAATAAGGACTTCCAATTTTGTGGGCTACCCTACTGTAGTCACGGTCTATTGCTATCAAAAGGCAAAGGCTTGAACACTATTGTTTAATACAGCAGGGAAGTGAATTATATTTCAAAACTTATGGAGCCTACTAATTTATAGAAGAGTGACAGACTGACAAAAATGCAGAAATAACTTTCTTTAGAACAATAAAGATTAGTGGGACATTCAGTCTTGTTAATAGAACCATTATACACTCCAGATAACCAGAGCAACATTGTTGCCAGTACAGCAGTGACATGGGAACTTGTACTCCTTGGCATCGGCTATGCCAACCATATCACCTCTGACTGTAAGGCCTCACAGCTATTAACCTTATTGATGTGGAGTCCTGCTGGGCTGCCCTGGAAAACTACTCCCTGCTGAAAGACTGACGCGGATCAATCCCGAACCAAGAACAGGAATCCAATAATTTAACATGGCAAGGACCTTTACGTTTAAGTATTTCTTAAAGTAAATCAAATTAAGAACTTTGACATAATGAAGCTCCTTTACAATTTTGAGATGTCAATTGATTCTAAGTCACCCAAAATAAACTATTGTCTAGTAGGGACATCAGGTTCATAGGACAGACACATTTTGAAAGATATCTGTTATAAGATAATTAACTGAGTATAATGAAGAATGCTGGATTTGCGTAATCAAGGTGACTGCCATGCATACATAACTGGTTAAGAAATCAAACTTTAAAATGGTATTATTATCTAGCTGATCAATTTGAACTTTATGTAGGTTTAGAAAATAGCAACAAGAAAATATTTCATCCACTAACTGTAGAACAAATGCATTTTACTTGTCAGTAACTTTAAAGTTTCCACTGATTTTTTTTTTAAGTTTTCAATGACCTTACAACCTGTCCAAATTCATGGTTAGAAAGCAAGATAAGTGGAGGGGTTCAGAGTTTCATCATTTTGTTCAGGGCAAAAAAAGGTCTATATATATAACAGTACTAGAAATTAAAATTCATATTTAAATGACACTGAATTCTGTAGGAAATCAGTTTTCATCCGTCCAAATCTCATGTTCTTTGGATTTTGTTTATGAACAGAACTTTGATCCTGGGCTTCAGAAAACTCTTCTACCCTGAAAACTGAACAATGACTTTATTACTTCTAAAATCTGAGAATTTTAATATTTACAGTTGTCTTAAGAGCCATGAATTTATAACAAACATACATATGAGTAATCAAAAATTCATAGATAGCATTTGCTTTTACTAGATAATATGTACTTCTTAATTTCTAAACGTTTGCTCTTAATTACTCCTCTAAATATCAGATTTAAAATAATCCATGTAGTTTAGTGAATGTAGATACCAAAACGTTTAATAAAACTTTTGGAAATAAAAATGTAGCCAATTTTGTCTGGATTAAAACACTGATGACTAAATTTTTGTCTCCTAAAATATATTCTGTAGGATATTATAGAGAACCTGGAAAATAAATGGTATATTGGCTTGTTCGTTGGAAAAATGAGCTGGTCAATTAGTTATGCTGAAATTAATATCACACAATTAGGACAGTGGAATTTCATGTTTTCTTGTTATAATTGGTATTTATATTTGATCAATTACACATAATAGCCTATGTGAAACATGTAACATAGAATACGTCATATATATATCTCTATTTTGTTCCTTTGGGCAAGAATATTGTAAAGGGAAAAAAAATCAAAATTCCTGTTTTTCTTTATTGACAGCTCCCTAAGGAATACACTGGAATGAGCTCTGTCTACCCAACTAATTGATAATTATTTAATTAGCAATTTATAATGACAATGGGATTTCACCCCCCACCAGTTCATCTCTCCTTTAAGACAAAAGTAGATAACCTTATGCGTTTTTGCACTCACTTCTAGAGGTTAACACTGGCCAAGGGTGCCCTTCCTGAGCTTCCCAAAGTTGAAAAGTGTGTGCCACCACCTCCTTTAAATTGCAGCGTTTCCTTTTCCCATTATAGGGGATGACTGGCACTTTAACAATGTGTGTGGGTGTACAGCCTTGTTGTGTCACTGTGGACAGTTCTAACAGCAGCTTCATTAGTTCCTTTTACAACAAAAGATAGGGTTTCTCCCCCTGCCTTTTTCTTTCTTTCCATTAGTTGGCATGCGGGTTGAATTTTCCTTGGACCCCCTGCTTGACTTTTTTTATTCCAGAACTTCTTTAGAATGGTGCAGCTATTCGAATACTATGAATTGTAACTGATAGACTGTTTGCAAAGGAACTCATGAAAGTTCTCTTTGTTCTGCCTTCTTTAACCAGGTTTACCAGCCCCTCCCTTCCTCTAACCAAAAAGGAAAAGGAAATCCACTTTTAATTATACATTGATGGAAATCACTATGTGGGAAGGGCACAGGCATTCACTGGAGAATGCCCATTTTCAACACTTTATTACAAACAAAAAGAGAGGCTTGCGTCAGAACTGCAATTCTCAATTCTGAGCGAAAACTCAAGTTAAAACATCATTTCTATAACATTTCTATTCAATTTCTTATTTGTAACTAATGAAAGAATTCTTGTCTAAAAAATAAGTACTAGATTTTATGCATATATGTACAATCTTGAATTAACTGCATAGGAGGTTTATGTAGATAAAACCAAGAAGGAATATGGAAATATATCCCTAAAATCATTTTAAATAGCTATTTATCTGATTGAAGGTTTGGAATTCATTCTTCTTGCATCTTTTATACAAAGAGACAGATGCAGAATCAAAACAATTTGAAAAGGAAGGAAGAGGAGGTAAAAGATCTGGTTGGAAATAATAGGGAGAATGGCATACTTTATATTGATCTATTTTAATAAGGGTAGTTTGGTACTTTTTATATGGATATATATTTTTTTTTTTTTTTTTTTTTGTGGAACTGGGGATTGAACTCAGGCCCTTCCGCTTGCCAGGGAAGTGCTTATTCTACTGAGCCATCTCCCCAGCCCCGGTACTTTTTATACAAGTGCAAAAACAAAGACTTACAAATTGGGAACATTGTTGGAAGAGCGTCAACTGCAATTGTGCCTTTATCTTTCACTTTTATAACATGTGCTCATTGTGTTGGGTTCTGGGGTGACTGGAGCCCCCAGGCTTGTCCGCTGGATGATCAGAGTCCCTAGGAGAAGAGGTCCCAGCTGAGATCCTCCACTCTCAGCAAATCCACAAGTAACCTCACCTGCCGGTAGCAGCCGCTGCTCACACAAAATTACCATATGGAGCACACCTGACTTAACAAAATACAAAATTTTGAAGTAAAATGATTGTTTGTATGAGATTTTTGGAGAGAAGTTTCATAGAACAACATCTGAAGAACGCGCCACCAATTTCTCCGGAGTTACTGCTTAGACTTTTTCATGCCCCCAGAACATCGGATTAGTACACACAGAGGACTGGTAGGGGAAATCTGTTTTTGGATTGAGAAAGTATTTTCGTAATTGTTTGGTCAACTTTCAAAAGTAACTAAACATACTTATCTTTAACACGGGCCCACTCTGAATCATGATGTAAATGTACTGCTGCTGATTTCCAAAGTAGTGTCAAGAGACTGTGTAAAAAGTATAATTAATTTGATTTTAAGATAAAATAAATAAATGAAAACATAAAAAGTGTAATTAATTTGATTTTAAGATTTGTGTCAACTGGCACAATATTTCAAAAGTGGCACAAAGTTTTGATTAACCTTTATCTCTTGACATATACAATCTGTTCCTGTGGGCCTGTTCTTAAAAAAACTTTGATAGCATGAGCATTTTGATGGTTTAAGCCTGCATATTACTAAAATTTTTGTTTGGTTTTAATAATCCAACCCTAAGCATCATACCTTCCCCAAAATATACTCATTGTATACATGTATTAGCTGTGAATTTTGAAGTCCTAGTCAGGGTTTTTTTAATTTTAATCTTGAAAGGTTGCTTTAACCTAAAGAAAATCCAAGAGCTTTCTAAGTATTCTTGTATGTACTTTTGTTTGATTCCATTGAAAGGATGGTCTTGTTCTGTCTGTCTTTGTAAAATGATCTTAAGTATTGGGCAAAAAAGCATATATAGGTTAAGGACCAGGCTGAGACATGGGGTACACCCACTGGGAGTAAATGTGTACAACCATTTGTCTTAGATTTTCTCATTGTGACATGAAAAGTCAAGGTTCCAAGGCTGACCATTGATAGGGCATCTTCTGTGCCAATGAACAGGCCATACCCCACTAAACCTTGACAAATCTTTTCATCTCAGCAGGGAAAATGCATTTGAAAGATATGCTTTCTCTCACCTTCTCCCAATTTACTCTTTAAATTCTGTTGAAGTATACTTTTTCCATGTCTTAGATGATCTATAGAAAAAATAATATAAATATATGTGTATGCATTTTATATAAATCCTCAATGTATGCTTGTACTTAAAAAGTCCATAATAATTATATGCCATAATTTCAAAACACTTTATAGTGAAATTGAAATTAATTATAGACACTAAGGAGAAAAATTAGAGTTGGTTTATCCTATTACCAAAAAGATAGATGATAGATGATAGATAGATAGATAGATTTCACAGTATTGTAAAATCTAAAATCTCTGAAATCCAAAAAACTTTGGGTATGAAGTATTTCAAGAAGGAACTGTTCAGTTTACACTATATGTTATTACCATTACCATATCATGCTGAAGAGAATCTACAGAAAATCAGATCCCAGAGTCAATTATTCTACGAAGCACTTAGAATTATGCTGTCATGTTAACGTATTTCTTGTACACTTCTAAATAATTTTAGAACTCAAAATATGTAATGACATCATTGAAGTTTATTTTAGGGTCATACAGACAGAGACATGTCAAAATCATATATTTTTAAATTAACAATATGATAAAATTTCTGCAATATATACCTCCTTCAATAAAACAAAATTTCTGCAATATATACCTCCTTCAATAAAACAAAATTTCTGCAATATATACCTCCTTCAATAAAACAAAAATTAAAAAAAATTCAATAAAACAAAAATTAAAAAAAATATATTATATATACCTCATTCATTTTTTCTGGGTACAGGTTATTATTAAATATATTCCTATTTTAATAAATATAATCACCATTATTTTCCATAAAATTTTTTTATCTTGAAAGTCCCCAGTATTACAAAAAAGCAGAAAGCAAATAAAAATTCAAACTCTGTTCCTATTATATATAATTCTCCATTCTTTTCTCTTTCTAGTCCATGAGATTCCACTACCCTATTGGCTTTGTAAATTTGACTATTCTAGAAATATCATAAAGTGGAGTCACATAGCATGACTTCTTTTGTGACTGCTGATTTCAAAGTGCATGGCATGCCTCAGAGTTCATCCATATGTGACACGTTCTTTCCTTATTAAGAGTAGTAATTTTCTTTCTTTTTTTTTTTTTTTTGTGGAACTGGGAATTGAACTCAGGCCCTTGCGCTTGCCAGGGAAGCACTTATTCCACTGACCCATCTCCCCAACCCAAGAGTAATAATTTTCAACTGTATGGACCAGAACATGTTTTTACCAGATACCATTTTTGATGGTTGATTTCTCTGTGTTCAACAGTCCAAGTCAGCTGGTATATACGTCTAACAGTCCACACAACAGAGAAGAAAGCATGACATTTTTTTAAACCTGAACCTGAACACTATATACATCAGCTTACCACTCTGACCCACCTAGTCATGTGATTAATGTAGCTGTAAAGACACTGGGAAGCACAATCTTTATTCTGTTCTGAGTTTCTCTTAATGAAGAGATAAGGAGGTTAAAAATGTTGAGGGAGTAATTATCAGTCTTTTTGGTTACTAAAGTAATGTACATAATCTGTTCTGAAAGACTTATTTTCTTGAAGTATATTGGACAAACGTTTTCAATAATGAATGTGTTGTGGTCCTTGTAATGCTAAATAGAAGCCCAGGTTAAACTGAGCTTGGCTGTGAGTAGATCTCTATACATTATGGAGGGAATTGAAGAAATGCAAACACGATAGTTGGAAAACGAACACTGAATTGCACAATTAAATTTAGTTTTTTTTTTGCAGTGTTTGGAAATTTAATTATTCTTTTCATTTTAGTTTTGGAAATGTTTGCTATTAACTAGTATTCCAATGTCATATTATTTTGCACATATAAAAATATTTTTAAAAATGTCATTCTACTCTAAAAGGCTCCCAGCACCTGTGTGTGTGTGTGTGAGACCTTCCACGCTCGCTGGATTCCACTCCATCAGACAGGCCTGGTGCAGAACTTTGCAGCAGAACTCCGTGCAGAGAGGTGAGGGGCAAGAGCCACGCAACTAATCAAGGAGCAAAACACCTGTCCAGAGGGGCACAGCAGGTTCACCTTCATGGGCTGCAGTAGGAGGAGGTGGAACACAACAGCTGCACCCAAGCGAGGCCCGCATGGACAAGTTCAAACTTGGTAGATCCGGACCAGACAGAAGAGACACTTTGCTAGGCACGGATCTATGAGAGCATCCTCCCTCTTTCTCTCCTGATTGAGAAAGGGGACACAGGTAACCAGAGTGAATTAGCCTACCTAGAAGACTACAGGTACAAAAGGGGAGGTGATCAGACAGAAATTAGGACACCTAACCTAAATACAAAGTCCAATCTAATATCTGCTTCACTATACAGCCATAATGTTTGCCCTCACTGCCTAACATAGAAAACCATTAGAAACGAAAGGTTAGCAACTGCTAAACTTCACCACCCGTTATTTGTGTTGTTAATGGTAGCTCTGTAAATACAAAACTGTAACTGCCTTAACCACATAATCTCTTTTCAGTAATAATATTGGTACATGCTAAGGTAATAACTGCACCAAAGCTCTACGATAAGGATCAGAAGACAATATTATAAAAATGACAAAGTGATGGAACAAAATGCATTTTCAGGCCCCAAGAACAAATGCAGGAGACGCGAGCATAGAAGAAATTGGAAACCACACATGAAATCTCTTAAATGATAGTGTCAGAAGTAAAGAAACAACTGCAAAAAGGTAGAGAGGAAATCGGATCAAAAATAATCTCTGAAGTATAAAAAGAAGTGATAACTAAATGAAAGAATTACTAAATGCTTCTAAAGAAGACATTTATAAAAACATAAAGGAAAATAGAAGAATGATGAAATCTTTGAATGAGAAATATAGGAAAAATATAGACTTCATGAAGCAGACTCAAAGATATATTCAAGAAATTAGTACCTCAATCACAAGCTGGCAAAAACATTTGAATGAAAGTGAAGATAGAATTTCAGATCTTGAAGACAACATTGCAGCTACTAAGTAGTTAAGAAAATGTCTTTTAAAAAAACTAGGATGCATGAAGAAAAAATAATTTGACATCTGCAAGACAATGCAAAGATGAGCAATGTACAGCTGATAGGCATCAGTGAGAAAGGAGTCAATACAAATGATATAAAAAGAATATGGGCAGAAGTAATAGCAGAAAATTTCCCAAATATGGGAAAACAATCTGACATTTAGGTGACTGAAGCATAGAAAACTCCAAAGAATATCAATCCAATTAAAACCACATCCAAACATATAATAATCAAGATCCCAGAAATCGAGCATAAGAATAGTATATTAAAAGGCACTAGAGAAAAGAAACAGAAGGAAAACCCATCAGAATAATGGCAGATTTATCTTCACAAACCATCAAGTCAAGAAGGGCATGGAGCAAAGTACTTCAAATCCTCCAAGAAAGCAAGTTCCAGCCCATCAATTTTGATGGAGAATTAAAACACTTCCATGACAAAGAACAACTAAAGAATTTCATGATGGCAAAGCCAATCATACTCATACTACTAAAATATATTCTGGAGAAGAACCAAAATAACCACAACTCTATGAATGAGAGTGGAAAGAATCCACCAAATAAAGGAAACAATTAAACACAGGATACAAAGAAGTAACAACACCAGGTAAATCTCATGACAAACATAAGTCAGCACATTTCAATTATAACCATCAATGTAAATGGACTCAATTCTCCAATTAAGAGAAATAGACTGGCACAGCGAATTAGCAAACAAAGTCCAACAGTATGCTGTATACAAGAAACACACTTAACACATAAAGAAATTCATAGGCTGAAAAGCAAAGTATGGAAAACAATACTACATGTCCCAGCACCTCAGAAAAACCAGGGGTAGCAATCTTGTTCTCAGAAAGTTTCAACTTCAAACCAGGAATGCTCAAATGAAGTAAAGGAGGCCACTACATAATGGTTAGGGAAAAAATTCAAGAGGAGGAGGTATCAGTCATAAATATATGCTCACCAAACATGGAAACACCCAACTATATATGACAAATCTTAATGGACATGAAAAATCTAATATACAATACCACAGTATTAACAGATTTCAACATCCACTTGTCACAGAAAGACAGGTCAAGCAGACATAAAATTAGCAAAAAGGTAGCAGAACTGAACCAGAACATGGAGCAAATGGACTTAGTGGACGTATGCAGAGTATTCCACCCAACCACATCTGAATACACATTTTTTTTTCAGCTGCATATAGGGCATTTTCGAAAATAGACCACAAACCAGACCATAGGTCATGCTAAAGTCTACGCAACAAAACAGAAATTATCCCATGCATATTATCTGACCACAGTGCATCGAAACTGGAAATCAGTGACAAAAGAAACCAGAAACATCCCTTAAAGACATGGAAATTAAACAATACATTCCTCAGCAATCAATGGATCACAGATAAAATTGAACAAGAAATTAAACAATATCTAAAATTCAATAAAATTCAAGCACAACTTATTAGGATTTATGGGATGTGATGAAAGCAGTTCTTAGAAGGAAATTTATATCTGTCAACTCACACATTGGGAAAACAGAAATGAAGACAAACAAATACCCTAATACTGCACTGCAGATGTCTAGAAAATGAAGAGCAAAACAAACCCAAAGACAGGAGGAAATCTTAAAGATTAGAACACAAATTAATGCAAGGAAGACCAAGAAAACAATGCAAGAATTAATGAATCAATAGACATGTCACAGAGGAAATACATACAGCCAATAAATACAGAAAATAATGATCAGTCCTGGTGGACAATAAAACAATATAGATTAAAACATCACTGAGATTACACAGTGGAGTACTACTGTGATATAGAATGATAAGTTTGATTTGTCCATGGAAGAATAGATGCACCCGGAGAACAGAAGTTTAAGTGAAATAAAATCACACAAGCATAAATGTTGCATTGTTTTTCTTGTATGAGAAATTCAAAGTACAAATAAATTAAAGAACATGACTCAGTGGAATAAGAGCTGCCCTGGCAAGTGCAAGAGCCTGAGTTCAATCCCCGGTTCTGCCAAAAAAAAATTAAAGAACAATAAAAATATAGATAATAGGGAATAGAGAGAATCTGAAAAATGGAGGGGGTCAAGTGATCCTGGAAGTAGGAGGAAGAGGAGTGGCAGGGAAAGGAATAAAGAAATTGAAAAGTGCTTTATACATGTGTGGACTCTCATAAATGCATTCACTATGCAGTAAAATACATGCCAACAAAACTAAGTAATAAGTAAATAAATAAATGAGGGAAAAAGAGGAAAATTTCCTTATATGCCGGCAAAAGGGGAAGCGGTTGACTTTAGATGGGGACCTATAGTTGGATTTTGAGAAGAGTAACATCAGCTGTCTTCTGAATTTTCCAAATCAAGTGACCACGTGAACTGAAAAGGTGAAGGCAGGAGCTCTGGTCTAGTAAACCACACAGGGCTGGGGAGGCGTGGACAAGGGTGGAAGGAAAAGATACATTGAGCAGTGGTCTAAATGGTTTTGCAGATGGAGACAGAATTCATCAGTATCCACACCTCCTGGTGGAAGCGTTTTCAGCTTCTTTTGCTGGTGTGCATGCCTACCTACCTCTAAATGTCCACACGTTTAAGCTTTAATCTGAGGATTCATTTTGTCTTCTGTGTGCCCATCCTACTTAATTTTATTTTGATGAAGTTTTAAGTATCAACTGTCTGCTAACGGTATTCCCACCACTGCGGACCTTAATATTTCTTCAGAATTTCAGTCTTTTAGGCAGTTGATGTTCAACACAATGGATGTATAATAAACATTTCAAATTGAACACATCCAAAACAGAATTTTTGGTTCTCAACTTCTTATCTTGGTCCTTAGGTCTTTTCCACTAGAATAATTAATTCAGCTTTTTACCTTTAGAAACATGATCTCAATGTCATTTATCTCATTTTTTTCATATTACATCATCACATCCTATCTACCAATGGTGGCGAAGCTCTTAGAGCTTCAATGATACAAACAGCTTTCTACGATCTGCACGCCATAGGTAGACCACAGTTACTACATACCGGTAAGGCTGAGGGTTATACCTATCAAAAAACTAAGTATAGATCCATCACAGAACCATGCCTTTCTTTTTTAACTCCACCCATACTCTAATAAACTAACTACCTCACTCCTAAAACTACTGTGATATACCCAGCAGGTCTCCCTGATTCCATTTGTCGCTGTCCAAGCTTCTGTCTATGCAGGATCCAATGTGAAATTCAGACAGCCCTCAGCTTAAAATCCTTAAATGGCTTCTGCATGTTTGTATACTATAAGCTTAAGGCACTACATGATTTGCTGATCTCTTAATCTTACTTCATATTATAGTCCTTGAACTTTCTCTAAACATTCTGGCCTTCCCTTTCCATAGAGCAATGAGCCTTATTCCTAACTTAGAGTCTTGTACTCATCACTCCTTCTATATGAAGTACTTTTGCACATGTCCTAATCTTTGGTTGGGCTCAATTCAAATGTCAGCTCAATTCCTTGAAGAAACTTTAGCTGACAACCTTAATTCTGTGCCCCCCCCCAGTATTTTCTGTTCTTTTGTTGCCTCATGGTTCATTACCTTTTGTAAAGGAATTATGAATATTCACTTATTATTTGATTATAGTTATGACTTTTTTAAAATACATCTCTCAATGAAAGGACAATGTAAGAACGATGTGTAGTTCATGTTCCCTGCTGTACCTCTATGTCTAAAACAGGCACACAGTAATATTTTCTGTCAAAGTAGATGAATAAAAATTACTTATCCTATGTATACATTATATGGAAGATTATAGGACCTGGGACAAAATTTTAAAACAATAGTTAAATAGTAAATTTAACTTAGAAATTTACTTAGTTTACTGCCACAGACGTGAGCTTGCTAGGGAAGTGCTGTACCTCTGACTCCTTCCCCCATCACCAAACTTTTTATTTTACGTTTTACATTTTGAGATAGTATCTTGCTAAGTCACGTGGGCTGGGATTGAACCTGTGATTCACTTCCCTCAGCTTTTACGTTGCCTTGACTCAGCAGTTCTCCCCAAGAAATTGACTGTTCTCTCTGCTTGGTCTTGAAATATTCAGAAAAACTGTTATGTTCTTCCATTTGCTTTACAGTGCAACCATATATGTGCTCTTGAAATTTGAAGGACCATATATGGATATGAAAATTGGGGAATGAATCCCAAAATCCAGCTAATTGAGGATTTCCCAGATTTACTTGATAATAACATTTTATCACAGAGAACCGTGTGGTTTTATTGTAGCAGACAGGGACAGAATGGTTTTTGGAGTTGTTGACTGTGAGACTACAAAAGAGCCACCCAATACACCTTAAATTCTTTGAATTTAAATAATCTATAGAGTTTGGATATGAAAAAGCAAAGTAAAATGCATAAATTGTCTCATATATCAAATGACCAAAATTAAGCATTTATTTACTGCCTATGTTTTTTTTTTTTTTTGGTCTGGTAGAGCCTATTAGAAATATAAAAGAGAACTAGACATGCTGGAGCACGTCTGTAATTCCATCACTCAGGAGGCTGAAGCAAGAGGATAGGACTGGGCTTCATAGTGAGTTCAAAGCCATCCTGGACAACATAGCATGACATTGTCTCAAATGTAATTTTATATACAGATGCATAAAGATTTATAATATATATAAATACATTTTTATTTGTTTGTTAATTGTTTGCAGTATCGGGAATTGCACTCAGGACCTTGTGTTTGCCAGGCAAGCACTTAGGCTGCTGAGCTATCTCCCACATGTATATACTTATCACTCTTTCTATATGAAATACTTTTGCACATGTCCTAATCTTTGGTTGGACTCAATTCTAATGTTAACTCAATTCATTGAAGAAGCTTTAGCAGACAACCTTAATTCTGTGCTTCCCCAGTATTTTCTGTTCTATTGTTGTCTCATGGTTCATTACCTTTTGTAAAGGAATTATGAATATTCACTTATTATTTATTTATAGTTAAGTCGAGAGAGAGAGAGAGAGAGAGAGAGAGAGAGAGACAGAGACAGAGACAGAGACAGAGACAGAGACAGAGAGAGAGAGAGATACCTGGAAAATTTTGTGAGGTTGAAGAAATCTAATTTCAAGTTTCTTTTTAGGTTCTTTATTTTTGTGCTTTGTTCAGGGTCTCACTACACAGCTTGAACTCACAGCGATCCTCCTTTTTCCAGCCTGCCCAGCACTGGGATGCTGGCGCGTGCCACCACTCCCAGAGCCATGAACTGAACCCCAGCCCTTGCCTAAGCAGGTGCTTAGTCCACTGAGTTGTCTCGCTGCCCTTAATTTCAGTTTCTTGAATTTAATGTTACACCTTTTGGGGGAAGAAGGGCTGGATCAGACTGCTTTAAGGGCAGGTGTGGAGTGGCATGCAGATCTTGGGATCAAACTGCACCTGAGTTTGCCCAAGGAAAACTGAGCTAACGAGCAAGCCTCCACTGCAACACTCTTAAAATATATTTGTCTCATGTAAATCTGCTTATATCAACTGTGCCTAGATTATTCTCTTTATTGTTATCAAAAGTAAGATTTACTATGAGTGCAAATCTGAGTGTATCTGCTTTTATAATGTTAGGTGCTGTTTTGTTTTCACCTGAGTGGAGAGTCCATGACTTTAACTAATTAAACATGCACATGTTAACTTTTGTGCTCAGCACAATACTCTAGTTGAGTGGCCGTGTTCAAGCACTTTGTGTAGAAATATTCTAACGTGAAAACACTTTATAAACTGTAAATCCCACTTTAGTTATTACTAAATGAGCTGTGCAAGTTATCAAAGACTTTAATTGCATAAACTGGTTTACTCCTCTTAACCGCTCCAGATGCTGACTGTCAACGCTGCGGAAAAATCTGCTGTCAGATACTTTTCGGTCTGTCTTCGTTAGCTGCAAACTATAACCACATAATCTGAAAAAAAGTGGCAACTGTCCAACCTTCTAGTTTCTGTGACTGCTTGGTTCAGTTTAGGAAGAACTGCCATGTTTTTACTATTGGATAATGGTAGGAATGTCTCTTCCTCTCTTGTAGGCCCGTTCTCTAGCTCTTCTGTTGCCATCTGCAGCTAAAACCACTCAATGGAAAATTAAAATAGTTTGCTGTTTTTACCTTCTCCTACAGAATATCAGTTTTCAGTCTATTTTAGTATTCATGTCACTTTCTTTTGAATATTTGTTGTGTGTTTAATTGTTTTCAGCCATCACAGTCTACTAAAACATTCTACTAGAACAAAGCAACAGTAATAGGATTATTGCTTTGTCATTTCTGAACAGTGTGTTGCAATTGTGAACACCCTTATGGTGTTCTACAAGATTGATGAGGAAATTTTAGAGTACAAATCTTATGCTAACATAGATAAAAACACATATCAGCATCATAACCATTTTACCTGTCAATTTCTCAACCTGCCAAACCATGTCAATAGTTTTACAACAGTACAAATCATTTGAGTAAGCTTTTTAAAGTTATAAAGAGTTGGATGTTATCATTTTGAAAGTGATTCATGTGAGAGGCCAAGATGTAGCCAAGATGTGATCATAATTATGGACACCAGATCTATGGAAGAAAATGTTTGGATAAAATTAACCTCAGATAAAAAAGTGTAAAATGTATTCTACATTCCACTGCAAGTGAAAAAGAATCACCACAATATATTCATATGTGGAAACAGTATCACATTTCTTCTTAAAGTTTCTCATTTTTATTTTCTTTTATGTTTCTGTAAGATGTGATAAGGAAACATAGATGCATAGCACACTTGAAAAAGTGAGTTGTGCTTATTCTTTGATTGACTATAACAGGAAATTGTCATGCTTTGCAATTCATTCACCTACACCTTAAGGTTCTGTCTGTCTGCTTCCACCTTCCAAAGTCATACTCACTCTTGTACATTTTCTGGCTGGGATCTATGCTTGTTCTTTTTTTTCTCATCTTATACAGAATTGTTGAATATCCATGACTGACGAGAGAGCCCTGAAAATCGGATTACTGGATGCTGCTTGGACATGCCTAGCTTGCCTGCACTACACTGAACAAGGAGAAATAAATTTGAGCTGCACGTAAAGTCCATAATACACTAAATGTGTATAAGTAGTAAAACTTAAATTTTTTTTTGGTTCTAGGATTTGAAATCAGAGACTTCCCACTGTTTCACATCCACAGCCCTTTATTAATTTTTTTTTTTTTTTTTTTTTTTTTTTAGTTTGAGACAATATACTTCTAAATTGCCAAGTAGCCAGGTGGGATTTGCACTTAAAATTCTGTTGTCCTTGCTTCTGTTGTTAGCTGCAAATGCTGATTCTGCATGTGCCACTACACTGAGCTGACTTTTAGCGTTTTTATCATAACATTATAAAGTAGAAGAGGGAGAGTGGTCCATAGACTTTGGATTAGACACAAGTGCATAGATAATTTTATCTTTTTATGAGAGAATATGGATGTTTTGAAATCTGGTGCTTGATGAGCTCAAGGGATATAAAACAGATTCAATAAGATGACAAGTGACCATTTAGGGTTAGCAGTTACCTACTCCACATATTGAGGACGAAATCATATCAGAATTTTATTTCTCTTCTAATACTTGCAGTGTATTTATTATGAAATATTTACCCACTGAGAAGTAAGCACTCTCCTATGTGTGGTGTTTTTTATTCCAGAACTTATGTCTAAAAACATTTATCATGGATGTGATTGACAGGCTACAGAGTTTGTACGGGCTGCTGTCAATAGGGTGTCACTGCCCATGGCCTCAAATGACACTCAGAATCCCTTTCAACATGATTCTGTGTTAAGAGTTTGCTAAGGAGCGGGGTTCTGGTGATACTGGAAGGCAGAAGAAAGGGAGGACATGAGGTTCTGATGTCACTTTTAGGCAGAGAGTGAGAATATTACAAACAGGAATGTTATCGCAGAAATCTGGCATACCTGTATGCTTTAGTATTATAGGTAGTTGAGAGAGCAAATAGAGGTTTTTGAGAAACACTGCTCCTGAGACTTTCTACACCTTGGAAAAGCACCAGCTCTACCATCACCGCTAAAATGCTGACTCATGGTTGTCCCTGCTTGGACTCTTCCTGATATTTAATTTTATTTTTTTGTAGTTCTAAGTACTGAGCCAGGCTTTCCACACTGAACTGCATCCCCAACTCTTTTATTCTATTATTTTAGGACAGGATACTACTAACTAAACTGTTGCAGCTTCTCCATGAACTTTGCATTGCTGTGTTCAAAATTCATTATGCTTGTACTATAATGTGGCTGCTAATTTATTGATTAGACATTTAGTATTTGAAATGATAGAGGATGATTTGTATTTTAAAATTATAAATGTGGGAATCTTTTTTTTTTGTTTATTTATATTTTTTAGATCAATCCATGTTATTGGGGAGTTTTAGCTCATTCATCTTAGCTGATATATAGTATATTAATATTTGAATTATTTATTACAAATGATGTATTTTCCTAATAGGGAAATTTTTCTTCCCTGTATTTTAGGGAAGGGTCTACAGGGACTTGAGGGTCTCACTACTAGATTGGACTCATAGTGAACTGCCCTTTTACAGTCTCCCAAGAACTTTGATTGCAGGCATGAGCCACCATGCCCAGTCTCAACTGTGGTCTCAGCTCGCAGCAATTGAGGGGGATATAGCCAGCACCGCAGGCCCCTGGCCCCTGCGCCTACTTGCAGGTGCTTTACTCTGCTGAGCTATTTGGCAGGCCCTTATTAAGGAACTTTTGCCTACTTTCCAATGTGCTGTAATTAGCTATGACCAACTTTTTTTTGACCAAATTTAAGTTAGCCCAGGCTTTTCCTTAGAGTTTTAGTCTTCCTCTCTCAGGTTCCCTTGTGTGGAATTACAGGCTTATAACACTAGCATAAAAATCTTTTGTTTCTTCTACATATATAGAATTTTTTGCATGTCTACTAGGACCACCAAGGTATCTAATAGCATAAAATTTTCTTATGTTCTATACCTTCATGAAGATTATTTATTTAGTAAATAAAGCATAAGCTTATCTGATTTTATGCTATATAAACAGTATCTTTTACAACAGAGATACTGTTTACATATGTATTTTTTACAGTGCTATTTTATGATAAAAGTGATAAAGACATTAAAATGACAACTACTGAATATTGTGTCGTATAAGACATGCAATATTTTTTAACTTATGGGTGATTTCCTCTGAGTAAGCATTGACTAATTTCAGAATTAATATCTGATATTCATTCATAATAGCTTTGAAGAAATTTTCAGTTACAGATGGAAGAATATGGACCTTTTTACTCCTTTATCAACAGCCAAATATTCAAAGAACAAAGTATTTATAAACTCCATCCCCAATGAACTAGGAAACAACCACAACCATTAAATTACAACTACTGACATTTAAAATCTAAATAATTTGAAGGAGAGTGTGAAATAGGACACATAGTTTTACAAATGTGGTGCAAATTTAAGAATTTTCTTGAAGTAAAAGAACCTTACCAGCATTCCTGAATTTGGGACACTGACACTTCAGATGATAGGACAGAGTTAAAAAAGGAACTTCACAATGGACAACTCAGGATCTGCACGAAGACAGTCATTTGTTCTGAAGATGCTGATTATAGGAACCTAAGAGATAAGTAAACCAATGTGAAATCCTTACACAAAAAGAATCGACATTGGAGACTTTTGTTTGATCTTCACAAATATTCTTTCTTGGAAACCAAGTGAAGGTACATTCCCAAGCAAAAGACAGAGAATATTTGAATTAAAAAAAAGCCATCTGAGCACTGGCCAGATAGTTCAGTACATTAAAACACCTGCCTAGGCAGATGCAGGGACTGGGGTTCAAACACACAGCATGCCTTGCCAGCCCTGCCCTTGGGAGCGCTGAGCCTGTGACTAAAACTGGGCATGGTGGTGCATGCCTGTAATCCTAGTGCTTGGGATGCTGAAAACAGGAGGATCATTATGAGTCTGATCTGTGTAGTGAGATTCTGTAGACCCTGTGCTAAATATATAATAAATAAATAAATAAATAAGCCATCTGTAACATGGAATTGCCTGAGTCTGCTAAATTGCCTCTACAACCTTGTCTGTTTTTGCTAAAAACAAAAAAGCAGACAAACAAACAACAAAAAGTAAACAAATAAGAACCAAGACAAAACAAAAATGGATCTTGACTCAGGGTGGAATTAGCCTTAGTTGCTGTTATGGCTTGTATTTGAACTCTCCCCATAACTTCATGTGGTCATAGGTGAGCCTCTCAGAGAGATGGCTAGATCCAGGGTGCATGCTGCTGAGATAAAGATTTGATGCTGAGTGTGACTCTGGGTGTGATGCTAGGATTAAGACTGTCACACCTTGGGTGTGAGTGCTACCCATCCTAAGATTGGGTAGACAGAGTAGGATGTAAGGCCAGAACGAGGGTCAGTGCTTGTCACTTGCTGCTTCTTGGCACTTTCCTGCCTTCTGCCTGCCATGAAATGTTTCTCCTCTGCAATGCTCTGTGCCCTGTCTTAGAACTAGCTAAGTAAGAACTGAGATCTCCACAAACTGTGAGGTAAGTCAAGCTTCTCTCCTTTAACTTTGAAGGTCAGGTATTTTGTCTCAGCAATGTGAAAAGTAACTAAACCATATTCCAAGAGTATAGCAATTAGAAGTAAAGAAGTGTGAAGCTAGACAACTATAAATTAAAAGTAAAAAAAGGAAGGAAAAAGAAAGAGAAACAATGGAAGGAAAGTAAAGGCAGAAGGAAAGCAGTGTACCCAAATAGTTATGTTAAAAACAAAACCAGATTCATGATTTATAAATTGCATTTACTCCTAGAAATATATCCTAGGAACATACTTAAGAAAATTCACATTAGCATAGTACAGTATTATCTGATTAGTATTCAGACACTGGATACAAACACACACATGCATATACTTGTTTCCATGTGCTAGGTGTACAATCACAACAAGTTCCTGTTCTCAGAACATCATGGTACAGTAGTGGAGACATGTGAAAAATGTAATAACTACGCTGATTGCTAACGAGATGGACAGTTCCTTTAACAGATGCATCTAAAATGCCAAAGAGATCAAGAATGGATCTGTGAGACAGTTTAAGACAAATACAAAATGATAGACAGGAGCTAAGCAGAACAGGCAGACAACAGTATTTAGCAGAGAGCTAGCAGAGGCAAAGATTTTGGTATGGGAGGATGCATGCTATATATAATATATGACAGTCTGACAGGAGAGTTCTGGAGCTGGAGCAGTGCATTGAGCTGTGAGACAAGTCTGGATGAACAAGAAATTTCCGTTGTTCTCTCTCAACTCTCTCTCTCTCTCTCTCTCCCTCCTCTCTCTCTCCCTCCTTCTGTCTTTCTCTCTCCTTCTCTGTTTCTCTGTCTCTCTCCCTCCTTCTCTGTCTCTCTCTCCCTCCTTCTCTGTCTCTCTCTGTGTCTCTCTCCCTCCTTCTGTCTCTCTCTCTGTGTCTCTCCCTTCTTTTGTCTCTCCCTCTCCCTCCTTCTCTGTCTCCCCCTGTTTTTCTCCCTCTCTCCCTCCTTCTCTGTCTCTCTCTCCCTCCTCTCTCTCTCTCTCTCCCTCCTTCTCTGTCACCCCTTCTATTTCTCTCTCTCCCTCCTTCTCTGTCTCTCTCTCCCTCTTTCTCTCTCTCCCCCTCTTTTTCTCTCTCCCTCTCTCCCTCCTTCTCTGTCTCTCTCTCCCTCCTTCTCTGTCTCTCTCTCCCTCCTTCTCTGTCTTCCTCTCTCTCTCCCCTTCTCTGTCTCTCTCTCTCTCTCATTTCGAGTTATTTTTTTTCTCAAATACATAATGATATCTATAAATTGTAATGCATTTTTACTATGGGAAGATATTTTGTTTTGGAAAAGATCTCATACTTTATGTGATGGAAAATACAATGTGAAATAAGTTCAATGGGATTATTTTTGTCCCTCACAGTACTCTTTGTATTAATGAATCAATTTTAAAAATCAAACTACTTAAGGGATTTATTTGGGAGGTCTTATACTTCCATTCAGTAAAATACATTGAAACCATTGAAAATAATATTTCCAGAAGTTTATCTATTGATAGCTTTAGCATACTCTGGGAAGCTCACAGGATTCTGTCTGAGTGATTAGTGGGAGCTTCAAAAATGCCAAAACATAGGAGCAAAAGCAAATCTTAACATTCTAGCCCACCTAAACAAATCCAGGACACAAAGACATATAAGAAATTGGAAATCACACACTTGAAACCTCTGAAACAATAGCAAGTTAAGTAAAGAAACAAGTTCATTAAGCTATAGAAGAAATGAGCAGAAATAATTTCTCAGGCCCAAAAAGAAAGGATCTTAATTGTGAAAGAATTTCACAGCACAGCTAAAGAATACATACATTGAAAAAAAGAGGAGAATATATAAATGATGGAAACACTGAATGCATAATACAAGAAAGAACTAGAATGCATGAAACAGATTAAAACAGATATACAAGAAATTAAGAACTCCATTGAAAGTTTTCAAAACTGCTTGAATGAAACTGAACAAAATGCAATGTATTACTTGTTGAATCTGTCCTGCTAATTTGATTTTAAACTTTCTCATTGCTATTTGTACTTCAATAAAATAAAATAAAAAGAAACAGCAAATAGACTTTCAGACTTTATCAGACAGGGTCGCAGCTAATGAATCTGAAATAAAATATCTCTTAAAACTAAAAAGGAACCAATAAATAAAATTCAGCAGCTAAAAGTTGATACAATGAAAAATAATATATGAATGTTGGGTGTCAATGAAGAGTCAGGAGACAGCTCAAATGACATAAAAGTCTATTTGCAGAAGTACTGGCATGAAAATTTCCAAACTTGAGAAAAGAACCTGGCATACTCCTAAGTGAGGCATATGGAATTCCAAACAGCCATAATCACCATAGATCTACAACTAGACACATAATAATCAAGATCTCAGAAACTCAGAAAACGAATAAGATATTAAAATCTGCTAGAGAGAAGAAACACATCACCTAAAATGGCAAGCCCATCAGAATCATGGCAGATTTCGCAACACAAATCATCAAATCAGAAAAAGCTTACAGTGAAGTATTTCAGGTCCTGAGAGAAAATAACTTCCAAACCAGATTGATGTACCCTGCCAAAATCAGCTTTAATGGCGAAATAAGATCCTTCAATTACAAAAAACAATTGAATAAATTCAGAACCACCAAACCAACCCTGCAGAGAGTACTGACAGATATCCTAGAGAGAGACAGAAAACAATGCCAGCTTCAAGAACAATAGAAAGGAACGACCAAACAGTGCAAGTAATTAAAAAGATAGCAAAAGTATGTGACCTATAACAGGAAAATAATATGACAAAAATAAGCCAGTACATGTCAGTTGTAAACATCATTGTAAATAGCTTCAATTCACCAATCAAAAGAAACAGACTAGCACAGTGTATCACAAAACAAAGTCCAACAATATGCTGCATAGAAGAAACACATTTAACTCAAAAGGAAATTCACTGACTAAAAGTTAAAGGATGGAAAGCAATTCTCCATGTCACAGAAATTCATCAAGAAGCAGAGGTAGCTATCTTAGTTGATGACAATTTAAACTTCAAGTCAAAAATCATTCAAAGAGATGAAGGTCACTACAGACTTGTTATGGGTAAACTGAAAAAGGAAAAGATAATAATTATAAATATATGGACCCAATGCAGGAGAACCCTTTTACATATGACAAATTTAAGCATACACAAAAAATCAAGTGAATAATAATATCATAATAATGGGGCACTTTAACCTATCACTATCAGAAAGATTAACTAGACAAAATCAGCAAAAAATAACAGAACTAAATAAAAGTTGTGAGGAAATAAACTTAGTAAATCTTCATCCAGCACAAGACAATACACATTCTTCTCAGTTGTGAATGGAACATTTCCCAAATAGACCACAAACTAGTACACATAGCACTTTTAAGTAATACAAAACAATTAAAATTATCCCATGCCTATGATCTGATCACAGTGAAGTAAAACTGGAATTTATTGACAAAAAACTACAAATACATTATAGACACATGAAAAATAAATAACAATGTTCTAAACAACTGGTGTGTCACAGATGAAATTAAAGGATTTATTTAAATATAATTACAATCAAATGAAAATATATAAACATTAGTAGAAAACTTTCTTCTTATGAACTAAGAGAAAGTGGCTATATATCTATCCTAACTTTTTATGTATACATACGTATAATTTTTTCACAAGAAAATGGTCCTTTATTTACATCCCCCTTTTTTGTTTTGTTTTGTCAGAGATGGGTGTTCCATTGCGGTTAGAGAAGCTGTATTTGGAGAAGTCTTTAAAGGGTCTTTTTATACTTGAATAAATCCCATTCAAATATTGTAGATATTTGAATTCAGCAACATAACCCAATATAGTCCAATAGTCCATAATAGTAGTAGGTTATCAGCAGAACTGGATATTATCAGAAGTTGTTCACTTGAGCCTTTTATAGTGCAGCATTACTTTTTTGTACCTTGTGAATATCATGTCTGCATCTTCTCTTCTGAATAAACACTATGAAGACAATATGCAATATATTAATTATTGTAACTGTCCTACTAAGCTGTTTTGAAACTGTTTCAGTGCTATTTAATTTTCTCATTAAAATGAATATTATTATTATTCTTGGTAGAACACATTAAAATGATTAAAAATTAAAAAAAAAAAGCTTCCAGCTTTCTAAGTTAAAAAAAAACCAAAATGACACCAAAATAAAAATGTAAATACAACTCACTGAACATGTGGGATGTAATATAAGCTATCTTAAGAGGAAATGCATAACAGTGAATTCTCACACTAGGAAAATAGAACAAGCCCAAAAAATGATCTACCACACATCAAGCTCCTAGAAAAAGGAGAGTGAGTGAAGCCCAAAACCCAAAGAAAGCAGGAAATTATAAAGATTAGAGCAGAAGTTAATGCATTGGAGATGAAGAAAAAAATGCAAACAAAAAATGAATCAAAGAGTTGGTTCCCTGAAAGTATAAATACAATTGATAAACCCCTACACAACCTAATCAAAAAAAAAAAGGAAGGAAGGAAGCAAAGAATGAAAGAAAGAAAGAAAGAAAGAAAGAAAGAAAGAAAGAAAGAAAGAAAGCCCAAATTCATGCAATAAGGAATGAAATCATTACAAACCCCATAGAAATTCAGAAGATTTTCAATACCTACTTCCAAAATCTTTGCTCTCATAGGATAGAAAACACAGAGGAAATAAACAGTTTCCTAGATACATATTAAATATGAACTCTGAGTCAAGAAGATATATAAAATCTGAACAAAGAAATTGCAAAAAACATTGAAAATGTAATAAGAAACCTACCAACAAAGAAAAGGCCAGTTCTACAAGAATTCACAGTGGAATTCAACAAGAAATTTAGAGAAGATTTAAGGTCAAATTTTCTCAGATTCTTCAATGAAGTTTAAAGGAAAGCAATTCTCCCAAACACTTTCCTGGAGGCAAGTACTACTCTGATTCCAAAACCAAAGAAAGATCCAACTAAAAAAGAATGGCAGGCCATTCCATCTAATGAATATTGATGCAAAACTCCTCAGTAAAATAGTAGCAAATAAAACACACCGAATCATTGAATCATCGAAAAGATTATACATTTTGACCTAGTGGGTTTCATTCCAGGAATGTAGGAGTGGTTCAACATATACAAATCCATAAATGTAGTATGCCACTTCAAGAAAGACAGGAACAAAAAACACATAATCATCTCAATGAAAGCAAGAAGAGTCCAACATTCTTTCATAATAAAAACCCTAACAAGAATTGGAATAGATGATCCATATATCAACATGCTAAAAGACATCTATGAGAAACCAACAGCCAACATCACGCTAACTGGCAAAAACTGATGGACTTCACTTTAAAATCAGTAACAAGGTACCTGGGAGATGGCTCAATAGAATAAGTGCTTCCGTGGCAAGTGCAAGGACCTGAGTTCAATCCCTGGTTTCACAAAAATAAATAAATAAATAAATAAAGTAAAACTAAAATCAGTAACAAGGTTGTCCCTTGTCTGCACTCCTAGTCAATATAGTTCTAGAAATATTAGCCAGAGCAATGAGTCAAGAGAGAGAAATAAGCCCCTGACCCAAACCCCACTTAATGAGCAACTGGCCTGAGACATACAGGGCTGACTCGCCAGCAACTACTCAGAACCCCTGCCCCAAAGCCCGTTGAGCAGGTGGAAATTTCCACACTCTCAGCATTCTGGTTCTGTGAGTGTGGTGAGTCTGAGGGAGAGCCTTTGGCTTCTCCCTGCGTGCTCTGTGCCATGCAGAGCCTCAGGCCCCAAGACATCCTAGTCAGAGACCTTCCTGAGACACCTCAGACAGGCCTGCCTGTCAACTCCCCAGAGCCCCTGCTCACAAGCCCACCACAGGAACTAGAACTTCTCTGACTCTCTTGACACTTGATCCACCCCTGCAAGGCCTGGTGAGTATGAGGGAGTGCTTCTGTGCTCCACAGTGTTCCCCAGACCAGGCAACCAAAAGAGGGAAAACAGGCACACAGTTGTACCTGAAGAGTTGCAGCAAAAAGGAATCAAACACAACAGCTAGATGCAGGACAGGCATCATTGGATAATCTCAAACTTAATAGACTGGCACCCGAATCTCATTACATGATAAGGTTATAACTGAACCAAAGGTCTACATCAAAGCTCAGAGGTCAGTGCTATACAAAATGACAATGACAAGGAGCAAAAGGCAATCTCAGACCTCGAGTCTATCAATATGTGCAGAGGACAATAGCTTAGCTGAAATGAATGAATTGACAGAGACAGAAGCAAAGGAACAACAGCAGAAAGGTATAGAGGAATTCAGACAAGAACTAACGCATGAAATAAAAAAGAGATATTTGAATACATAGCATCTGAAGTAATGAATCAAATCCAGAAACATATGGGGGATATGCCCACCCAGAACAAGGGCAGAGAACACTATTCCAGCTGAAACGTATAAATTAACAGTGTCATAAGCAAAGAAACAACAACAGAAAGGTAAAGAGGACTCAAAGCAAAAATAATTTTTGAAATAAAAAAATAATTCACTGAAATCATAGCATCTGAAGTAGAGAATCAATTCTGGAAATATATAGAGGAAACATAATTTGGAAGAATCTCTGCAGAAAAAGAATTGATAGCTACCTCTAAAGAAGACATGGATGAAAAAGTAGAGATCAGAAATATGATAGATTCCTGGAATGAGCAATTCAGAAAAGAAATAGAATGCATGAAGCTGAGTCAAATAAATATAGAAGAACTATAAGTATCAATCACAAATCTACAAAACAGTTTGAGTGAAAGTGAAGATAGAATTTCAGATCCTAAAGATGCTGGTGCAGCTAGTGAAAAGGTGAGAAAGGATCACTTAAAAACAATGACAACACAGGAAAAAATAATTCATCACCTGCAAGATGATGCCAAGATGAATAATGTGAGATTAATTAGCATAAATGAGAATGAAGGACTCAATAGAAATGATATAAAAAGAATATGAGTAGAACTAATAGCAGAACTACCCAAATATGAGGAAACAAACCAACATTCAGGTAACTGAAGCATACAGAACACGAAATAACTTCAATTCAAGTAAAAACACACCGAGACATATAATAGTCAAGATTCCAGAAATCCAACACAAGAACAATATACTGAAAGCTGCTAGAGAAAAGAAGCATATCACATCCAAAGGAAAACCCATCAGAATTACAATCGACTTTTCTACACAAGCCATGAAGGCAAGGAGAGCATGGAGAAGAGTTCTTCAAGTCGTTTAAGAAAACAAATTCCAGCCCAGATTATTATACCTTGCAAAACTTTCTTTCAAGTTTGATGGAGAAGTGAAATACTTCCACGACAAAGAACAACTAAAGAATTTCATGATGACAAAGCCATCCCTTCACTCGCTGCTGAAAGATGTTCTAGAGAGAGAGGCCACAATGACCAGAACTCCATGAATGAGAATGGAAGGAACCCATTAAACAGGACAGACAATTAAACACAGGTTACAAAGGAGAAACAACACCAGGTGAATATCATGACAAACATAAGTCAGCACATTTCAATTATAAGCATCAATGCAAACGGACTCAATTCTCCAATTAAGAGAAAAAGACTGGCACGGTGGATTAGGAAACAAAACCCAACAATATGCTGTATATAAGAAACACACTTAATTCAAAAGGACATTCATAGGCTCAAAGTCAAAGGATGGAAAACAATACTACATGTCCCAGCACCTCAGAAAAAAGCAGGAGTAGCAATTGTGTTCTCAGACAGTCTCAACTTCAAACCAAGAATGAGCAAACGACACAAAGAAGGCCACTATATATGCTGGTGAGGGGAAAATTTCAAGAGAAAGAGGTAACACTCATAAATATCTATGCATCAAGCACAGTAGAAACCAAGTATGTAAGACGAATCTTAATGGACTTGACAAACTTAATATCCAAGACCACAATCTTAACATGAGACCTTAGCACATCCTCATCTCAAAAAGATTGATCAACCAGACAAAAAATTAGCAAGGAAGTAGCAGAACTGAACCAGAACCTGGAACAAATGGACCTGGTGGACATATACAGAGTGTTCGAACCAACCACAGCTGAAAACACTTTTTTTTTTCAGCTACACATGGGTCATTTTCCAAAATAGACCACATACTGGTCCAGAGGTCATGCTTAAATGTATGCAAGAAAATAGAAATGATCCCATGCATATTATCTGACCACAATACATGGAAAGTGGGAATAAACAACAAAAGAAACCAGAAAAAACTTTTGAATTCATGGAAATTAAGCAACACCCTACTCAGAAATTTCTTCACAATAGAATTTAAACAAGAAATTCAACAATATCTACAATTCAATGAAAATTCAACCACAACTTAGCGAAATTTATTGGATGAGATGAAAGCAGCTCTCAGTTGGAAAATCATAGCTATGAATTCACACATTAGGAAAACAGAACTGAAACAAAAAAACACCCTAATGTTGCACCTCCAACTTATAGAAAAAGAAGAGCAAACAAAACCCTGAGCACAAAGACAGGAAGAAATCATGAAGATTAGAGCAGAAATTAATTCAATAGAGATGAAAAAAACAGTTCAAAGAATCCAAAAATCAAAAACTTGGTTCTTTGAAAGACTAAATAAAGTTAATAAGCCTCTAGCCAACCTCTCCAAAAAAAGGAAAGAAAAAATTGAAGTACAAGCAATAAGGAATGAAAAGGGTCAAATCACCACAGACCCAGTGGAAATTCAGAAGATTAGCAACAGTTACTTCAAGAATCTTTACGCTCACAGAATAGGAAACACAGAAGAAACGGACAGATTCCTCAAAAGGTACAAATTACGAAAACTGAACCAAGAAGGTATAAAAACTGTCAATAAGCCAATAACAGGGAATGAAATACGAAATGCAATTTAAAGCCTACCGACAAACAAAAGTCCAGGTTCTGACGGATTCACAGCTGAATTTTACAAGAAATTTATAGAAAATATAAGCCATACAATCCTCAAAATCTTCAATTAAATTGAAAAGGAAGCAGTCCTCCCAAAATCATTTCTGGAGGCAAGTATTACACTGATTCCAAAATCAGGTAAAAACATAAACAAAAAAAAGAACTACAAACCAATCTCTCTCATGAACATAGATGCAAAAATTCTCAATAAAATCCTAGCAAATAGAATACAGCAAATCATCAAGAAGATCCTATACCATGACCGCGTAGCATTCATCCCAGGGATGCAAAGATGGTTCAGTATTCAAAAATGTAATACACTACACTAATAGACTAAAATCTAAAAATCACATGATCATCTCAAATGATGTGGAAAAAGATTTTCACAAAGCCCAACACTGATTCATGTTCAAAACCCTACAGAAAATTAGAATAGATGGACTCTACCTCAACTTGATAAAAGTCATCTGTGACAACTCAATAACTAATATAATTCTAAACAGGGAAAAACTGAAATCTTTTACTCTGAGATCAGGCACAAGACAAGGATGTCCTCCTTCACCCTTCCAATTCAATATAGTTTTGGAATCATTAGCAATAGCCATTAGAAAAGAGGAGCAATAAAAGAATGAGAATAGGTAAAGAAGTTATATTATCACTATTTGCAAATGACGTGATACCTTACTAGGAAAATCCAAAAAACTCCACCAAGAAGCTACTAGAATTGATATGGAAATTCAGTAGCATAGCAGGATACAAAATCAATACTCAAAAGTCAATAGCATTCCTCTACACAGATAACAAAAACACTGCAAGGGAAACAATAGAAACAATAACTTTTACAATAGCACCACAGAAAATGAAATACCTAGGAATTCACTTTACCAAGGAAGTCAAAGATCTTTTCATGGAAAATTACAACACCCTAAGAAAAGAGATTATAGAGGATTTTAGAAAATGGAAAGATATTCCATGCTTCTGGATAGGAAGAATCAACATCATGAAGATGGCCATACTCTGAAAATTGCTGTACAGATTTAATGCAGTTCTTATTAAACTGCCACTAACATACCTCCCAGACCTAACGAAATTGTTCCTAAAATTTATTTGGAACGAGAAAAGACCTAGAATAGCAAAGGCAATCCTGAATATCAAAGACAAGGCAGGATGCATCACAATTCCTGACTTGAAATTATACTACAAAGCCACTGTGATAAAATCAATATGGTATTGGCAACAAACTAGACCTGAGGATCAATGCAAAAGATTAGAAGATGCAGAGGCCTCTGTAAACAAATTCAGCCATCTGATCTTCGACAAAGGGGCCAAACATGCTTACTGTAAGAAAGATAGCCTCTTTAACATATGGTGCTGAAAAATTTGGCTTTCTGTGTACTGAAAATTAAAACTTGACCCAGCTCTATCACCATGCACTAAGCTAAAGTCAAAATGGATTAAAGATCTAAACATTAAAATAGAAACACTAAATCTCCTGGAAGAGAAAGTAGAAGGAACTCTTGAAGACATAGGGGTAAGTAAAGAGCTCATGAACAAACATATATTCGCATGGGAAGCACTTGAAAGAATCAACAACTGGGATCAACTCTTCTTGAGGAGCTTCTGCATGTCAAAAGAAATTGTCAACAGAGTGAAAAGACAACCCACAAATTTTGAGAAAATCCTAACTAATAAGCAATCAGACAGAGGTCTGCTTTCTAGAATTTATAAGGAACTAAGATATATTAAGGCCCTCAAATTTAAAGACCCAGTCCAGCAATGGGTATCTGAGATGAATACACACTTTTCAGAGGATGAAATTAAAGAAGCAAATAAATACATGAAAAAATGCTCCACATCACTAGCCATCCATGGAATGCAAGTATAAAAAACACTGAGATACCATCTCACTCCAGAAAGAATGGCTATCGTAAGGAAATCAACCAACAACAAATGTTGGAGAGGTTATGGGGAAAAGGGACCACTTCTCCACTGCTGGTTTGAATGTAGACTGGTACAACCATTGTGGCGATCAGTGTGGAGATTCCTCAAAGATTAGGACTGGAAATCCCATTCAAGCTAGCTATCCCCCTGCTGGGAATTTTCCCAGAGGAACTGAAAACAGATCATAGTGATATATGTGTACCTATGTTTATAGCAGCACAATGTGTGATAGCAAAGTCTTGGAAACAGCCAAGATGTCCATCAAATGAGGAATGGTTGAAAATCATGTGGTATATCTATATAATGGAGTATTAATCGTCTATAAAGAATGATAAACTTGAAGCATTATATTGAAGTGAATACCACTTAAACATATATTCATAAGTGAGATAAACCAGATACAAATGTGTAAATATCATGTAGTATCCTTATTATAAGAAGTCAAAAGATGAAATACAAATAGAAATGTACAACAACTAAAATGAATTTAGTCAGATAGTTAGGGTAAACTGAATGGTATATGCTTCAGGGTACTAATCAGCTTTTCTTCTGAATGGTTAACAACCTAAATTCACAGATCAAAAACTGGAGAAACAGAAGGGCTGCAAGGTCAGCCAACATTTTGGCCCTAGCCTTTCAAGGTCACTGAAGACTCAGGGCCTAGGACAACCTGTTCTGTAACATCATGAAAGTCAGTTGTGCACCAAATTTTCTGATCAAGGAGATTATGGAGCCACAGAAGAAGGTGATCAATGATCTGTATTGTGCCTGGGGAGAGTCACATGTAGAGAAAACTTTGTCTCAGGCTCTCACAGAGAGCAAACTAGTCATGCAGTGGCCATGACTCATCCACATGCCTGACAGACAAAGGATCTACAGAGTGAGGTACAGGATTAAAAGATAAATCCTGAGGGGACTTGACTAACCTCAGCAGATACAAAAGCTATATTTTTTGTTACATATGTCTTACTCTATCTTGGTCTTAACAATCCAGCAGAAAAGTATAAAAATGAGGCATACTCCATGGGCCATAATAATGATAAGTTGAGCTGTAAATGGCTATAGACAAGAACTTCGGATAACTCACTATTAGTTTGGACTGCTGGACTGTGTTTGATTGTGTCCCATAGTTCAGGTACTATAGTGGTTTAATGACAATGGAGTGCCCATCTTTGACAGATCTAGACAAAAAAATGGGGATACAAAGGAAGAACCATGATGTGTTTGTATAAACAGTACAGTTAGGATAAATATGCCATGATTCTGCATAATTCTATGAGAGGTGAGATTTGATAGTGGTAGGACAGGATATTATGTCGGCTTCTAGTACTATGGACAACCATTAGGAAGACAACAAGATAGAAAATATTAATTATTGAAACTGTGCTATAATTGAGCTTTAAAAAATAGCATAAGTATACAGCTACATTCTCTTAATTCATTGATTAGACACATCTGCTATAATAGTGTCTGAAAGTAGAATATCATGTATGCATCGTGTATGATAACAGAACATCACAAAAAATTTGATATGTATTAATTATAAAATCTGTCCTTTTAATTTGATTAAAAAAGATATACAGCTATTTTCTCTTAATTCAATAAGAAGAAAGATTTGTAGTAATAGTGTTTGGACAAGATATGTTTGCATCCTGTGCTATGAATGACTACTACAAAGACAATAATATGCAATGTATTAATTGTTGTAACTCTCCTACTGACCTGTTTTGAAGCTGTCTCATTGCAATTCTTTTCAATAAAAAATTTAAAAAAATTCTTATTACTTTGTTTAGTGAAAAACAAGAAATAAATAAAAGGAATAAAGATTGGAAAAGAAATGAAATTATCATTATTTGCAGCTGACATGATACTATAAATTGAGGAACCCCAAAAGTTCACTTAGAGTCTTGTAGACTTAATCACTAAATTCAACAATGTAACATGATACAAAATCAAAGGCCAAGAATCAGTAGCATCTTTGTACAAAAACGATGAACACACTGAGAGAGAAATTTGGGAATCCACACTGTCACAGTAATATCCAAAAAAATAAAATACTTATGAATCACTTTCACAAAGGACATAAGAAATTTATATAGTGAAAATTACAGTGCTCTGAAAAAAGAGGATTTGAGGAACTGGAAAGAGATACTCCCTCCATGCTCCTGGATAGGAAGAACCAACATTGTTAAATTGGCCATATTTCCAAAATTGTTATACAGATTTAATGCAACCCAATTTAAATGCCATTAGTGTACCTCACAGAGATAAGAAAACTTTGCTCAACTTCATCTGAGACCAGAAAAGACCAAGGTGTCAAAACCAGTCCTGGAAAACAAAGGAAACACAGAGATATGACAATCCCTGACCAGAAATTATACTACAAAGCTACTATGATTAAAATCAGCATGGTTCTTGCCTAAAGACAGACATCAGCATCAGTGCAACAGATCAGAAGACAAAGACAGAATTGGAAACACACTCAACAACCCTATTTTTTTTTGTTTCTTTTTTTTTCCATTTATTTTTATTTTATTGAAATACAAATGTCAATCAGACAGTTTCAAAACACCATAACCATACAGAGTCGATGAAATAATACATAACCCTATTTTTGATAAAAGGACTGACCATGTTTATTTGAAGAAAGATAACCTCTTTAAAAAATGGTGTTAGAAAAATTGACTTTGCACATGCTAAAGGCTTAAACTAGACCCGTCTCTATACCATGTACAAAGTTATGGACAAAAATGTATCAAAGATTTAAATATTAAAATAGAAACAATAAATCTTCTGGAGAAAAATTTAGGTATAAATCTTAAAGTTATAGGGGTAGGTAGATTTTTTATGAACAAAAACCAAGCTGCATGAGAAACACTTCAAAGAATCAACAACCTGGATCTCATCTTTTGAAAATTTTCTGTTCTTCAAAACAAATCTCTAGGGGCCGTGGAGATATCCCAGTGGAATAAACACCTCCCTGGAAAATGTAGGATTCTGAGTTCAATCTCTATTGCTGAAAAAAAAAAAAAAGCATCTCCAACAGTTTATAAACAGAACCCATAAACTGGGAAAAAATTATAACTGAATGTCTCACTGACAAAGGCCTTCAATCTAGAAAATATGAAGAATTTAAAAAAGAAAATCAGGGCCCAAATTTTAAAGATCTAATAAAAAAAAAATGGACATTTGAGATGAAGATACACTTCTCACAAGAAGAAATACAAATGGCAAGTAAATATATGAAAAAATGTTCAACTTCATTGATTATTCAAGAAATGGAAATTAAAACAACACTGAGATTCTTTCTCACTCCAGAAAGAATATTTCACATCAAGAAGTCAGCCGGGGAGATGGCTCAGTGGAATAAGCACTTTCTTGGCAAGCGCAATGGCCCAAGTTCAATCCCAAGTTCCACAAAAACACAACAAAACAAAACAAAAAAAAAGAGAAGCCAGCCAATAACAAATGCTGGAGAGGCTGTGTAGAAAAGGAACCCATCTGCACTATTTGTGGGAGTGCAGACTGGTACAACCACTGTGGAAAGCAATGTGGGGATTCCTTCAAAAGCTATGACTGGCAATTCCATTCAAGCCAGTTCTTTCCCTCATGGGTATTTTTCCAAAAGAACTGAAAACCTCAGACCACAGTGATATATGTGCACCCATGTTTATGGCAATGCAGTTTGTCATAACTAAATCCTGGAAACAATGAAGATGTCTGGCAACTGAAGAATGGATAAAGAAGATGTGGTATTTTTACATAATGGAGTATTATTCAGCTATAAAACAGGATAAATTTCCATCTTTTGTCTGTAAATGGATGAAACTAGATAGCATACTCTTAAATGAAATAAATCATACTCACATGTGCAAACATCACTCTAGTAGTAAGACCTTAAACACCCTGTAGACCTTTCCCTAAAATACAAAAACAAAAACAAACAGCAAAACCTTATCATATTGTGTCCTTAGTGTTAGAATCTGAAGGAGAAAAATAGAATCTGAAGGGTATAATAGGTGCTTGAAAAAAGGGAATGAACTTATTCAAAAGGAAAGAGTTATTGTGTTGAGGAGAAGGACTCGAGAGGGAGTGGGGAAGAGATTTATCTATGTATGTAAGCAGGATAATTTGAACAACTGTACTGTGCATTTATGCTGGACTATGGAAAAGAGCAATTAATACTTCACTTTGTTTCACCTCCTTTTCTCAATTGTTTGTGCTTTTTCTCTTCTTAATTTCTTATATTTGGTTCTTCTTCCAATTTTACATGTATATATCTGGAAACCTGAATAACTGGTTGGAAGACAACATTATGTAATACAACAAATACTGTGAAATTCATATTACTTTGTTAAGTGAAATTCTGTATCACTTGTAATTTTTTGTTTGAATTTTAATTTATGTTCTTTTTTAAAAGATAAAAATGAAAAAGAAGCCTATTGATTGGTATGAATGCTTGTTCTTGATACAGTAAGTGAAGAAATCTTATAAAAATAACATATCTTATTCTTCTCTTAGAATGCTATCATTCTTATCATAAAATATCACAACTGATGTAAAATATAGGCCAAGTACAAGACTTGCTGGGAGGAAAGATTAAGCTTGGCAAACATTATTATATCAAGTGAATTTGTAGCTTATTTAAAAAGGCAACAAAAAGCCAATTAATAGTCTAAGCAGCCTTGATATACTATTGGATCCACTTAGGAAGTTTTATTTTCCATGCTTCTTAGAAACATAAAGAACCCAAAGAAATTAGGGATCATGAATACAAGAAATCATTTGGCTGAATAAATAAATGTGCAATTTTGTTGTGAGATAGTTAGTGTCCTCCATAAAACTGTGTGGTCTAGACACCCTCCAAAGAAAAAGAAAAAGAAGTGTGCAATAATATGAACTTAGAATAAATAAATAATGTAAGAATTACGAGACTGAATAAGGCTTTCACTTATCCAATCTTCTTGAGATTGCAAATTGTGCAGGAATAGGGAAGAATTTTTCTTATGAGTTTTCTTACAATAAGGATAAATTATCCTATTATACGAGCTTTTCTCATAGATTTCAATCTATCTAATCATATGCCTAGTGGAAGGAATAAAAGAAACACATGAGAAATTCATAGAGAATTTTTGTACATAATATATACATCTCAACTATTTTATACAGAAATTTTGACAAAATTCTATTTATTCTGATATAACAATTCAGGTTATAATTGACAGTGCATAAATGTAACATATATATCTGAATTATTGTCATGACATTCTGTATAATCATTTTCAATAGAGCAATTTTTTCAATTTTTAATTAAGATTTGTATTGCATTAGATCCTTTTCTACCTTCATGTTTCATAAATTTCATGGTCAACATATGCTATTACAGATATAGCATATTCTTTCTAAGATAGACTTCACTATGACTCCAAATGTTAAGTTTTGAATGTGATTGGGTCACATCATAGTAGGGCAATAACCTGGGTCAGTCTTCCCAGAAGAAGAACTGGGCATGAATCATAATTTGAACTATAATTATTGTGCCTTTGAGGAATTTACTTTAGTTCCACAAACCTTTTTGAGACCATGTTATCTTGTTTAAAACCCTTCAAAAAAATTCTTTGTCTTATTGAAAATAAAATTCCAACTCTTGAGATCTTTTGTAGGTTCATGTGATCTTGCTCCTGATCATCTCTAAGACATTCCTTTCCTCACAGCTCACCTAAATTGGTGCTTCCGTGGGCACTGGCATGTGATCTTCCTTAATCCTGGATGGTTTTCCTTTTGTGCAGTGACTGCCCGATCCATGTAAATGTATCCAGCTATGCATTAGTTCCCAAATATTCATTTTACTTTGCTGATATGAAGACTACATGACTCTCAATATCTACATGATCTTCATATGAATAGGTTGTATATGCAGTTATCTCATAAATAAGTTGTTATCAACATAAATTATACTTGTTTACATGTTTAGTTTATGTTCAGGAAGTAACTGTAAGATGGAAAATTTCTCAGATCCTCTTTTGTTCACCTGTTTCACGAACATCAACTCAGTAACTTTATGAAATCTAAAGCACAAAAAGAAAAAATGTCTGAAGTTGTTAAGTGTGGCCCAGACTGTATGCCAAGCTATATACAAACAAACAAGAGCAAAAATACATTAAGAATATAGCTTACATCAGGGGAAATGTTCAGTCATTTCCAGAGACTTTTAATCCATTTAAGATTACGAAGTCCATATGCACATATAATAACTTTTCTCAGGTAATGCTTTTTCACAGTGTTGAAAAATGAAGGGATAGTGTACAGACAGACTTACAATTAGATATAGCAATGGATCTGACATATCTTGCGTTTCAACTAAGGGTTGGAATGCAGAGAGGATAGTTTGCCTGTCCATGCCCCCAAAGGATGTGGTGCTTCCAGTTTCTCCTATAGGCAACCCTTGGCAGCTAGCATTTTCTAGTTTATTTTTCCAAAGCCAATCCTATCTTTTTCACCTCACTATAAATGTATCTTGCAGGTATAAAATATTGAGTGTATACACATACATAATATTTCACCTCTCTTTGACTAGAAATCTAAATATCAAAAATCCAGTAATTCCAAATTCAACATTAAAAAACACAATTTTCTTTATATATACATACATATGATGCTTTTGTACTTTTAATTTGTCTAAAATGTTGGAAAATGTTTCTGTAAAACTTGTGTTCTAGGAAAAGAATACGCAACTATAGTTTTCTTATTCGTATTGTACAATGTACCATTATAAAGACAGTTCAGTGTGTGTTGGTGTTTGTGACAAAGATCAATGTTCACAAATCTTTCACAAAATAATTTGAAACTGGCAAAATATTCAATATAATATAAACAAAGAAACCAAGACAGGCCCTGAAAAACATGGCAAGAAATGTTCACCTTTTTATATTTAAGACATTTCAGTATTTCATACAATATTGTGCACTCACTGTTCACATTTCTCTACTTTTTATCTATCCAAAGTCTTTGGAATATTGAAAAACACCTGGTACTTATCAAACTGTCAGAGACTCTAGTTATGGGCATATTTGTTACATCTTAAATGCCTGATCTTCTACACTTAGAATCTGCCACTTCTATCATTCACAAGCATAGAAGTGAGATGATCATATGTTTGTTCATTTTTTAAATTTGCGTATTTGTTTTGCCTTTTAATGAAGTGTGTAAACAGAGATAAAGATGAGAAGCAATTCTGAATATCTAATTGTAAACATTAATATGATGGAGGTAATAGTTCTTGGGTTGCAATGTAAAATATATTTAAAATGGTACTGTTGTTTGAAAGATAGAAAATATTGAACGTAGACAGATATGTTGCTTCGAGGAAGAATTCTTACAGAAGAATTGTCATCACCAGTGACAGGAGCCCCATCATTCAGCATCTAGAGGAAAGGCAATTTCTGCTAATTATACAACCAGGAAATTCTGAATGTCCATCAAACTCTTTGAGTAAAGAAAGCAACAAATGTCTCTCAGAATCTCCATAGCTCTCTCTGTGTAATGAGTGAGCTTTCTTTATAAAAGGGAGAGAGGCCAGAAGCTCTGTCTGTCAGGCAGCCACTGAGCACTGGTCAACACTGGCCTCTACACTGGTCCTGCAATTTTGTCTAAGGCAACTGCTCTACTGGACAGAATACTGGATTTTCTCTACCAGAGCACAGATAGACACATAATCATTCACAGTGAGTCATTACTCATGCAGTGATTGAATAAGGGAGCAAGGTGACAGTCCACTGTATGCTTGTCTTGAGGGATGGCATGGAAGAAACGTCAGAGGCATTTTCTGGTTCTTTGAGATGGGATCCAACTCAGGAGGAGATGAGTATTAACCCTTCCTCAGGGTTTGCCTGAGGAGTCTGAAAAAGATGACTTAGAGCCCTGAGCTTGTAGTTGAGACTGTCTCAAAATGTAATCTTTCAAGATATTTTTGAAATATGAACATTACCTTTATTCTTAAATAAATAGTTACTGACAAAAGAAATAAAACTTCACCTTCAGCAGCGACTAAGGTCTATCTCACTGTACATGTTCCTAACCTAGTGCACCCTTCTTTCTTTGAGAGAATGCTAAATCTTCTCCTACTATTTTCATTTATTGTCCTGAGTTTTGGTTTTGGAATGACTGTAAACCCAGGGGTGCAAAGGGCATTGGCATATAGGGTGTGATCAACCTTTGCAGTGGTTGTTTAAATTTTTTCAAAACTTGCAGTAAAAGATAGATTACTATTAATTCTTCTCAGAATGTCCCCCCCTTGTGTCAAGCCTAACATATTTGTCATTTTCTGAAGTAGTTCTGGAAATTCTTCTTTGAAGAGTGTCTATCTTGTCATTGTGGCTGCCTCATTGCACTGAATCAACTCAAAATTTCTACCTTTTGAAATTTCTACCAAAGTGATGTTGGTTTTGAGAAAAGCCAGAAGTTGTAAGATGCCAGGTGTAACGAATAGGGCAGATGAGGATGCTTTCATTTTGTTGTTGTTTCTTTTTACTTGACAGATAATGCCACAGATGTACTCACATTTTATAATCTACAGCTGAGGTCAAAGCGCCTGCTGAATGACAGCTCCGATCTAGAATTTATTATTATCATGGCACACTCTGATCTCCTCTTGAAAACCTGGTTGGGTGCAAAGCTCAGGTCAGGAGCACTTGCATGACATACATGCGGCCCTGGGTTTGATGTCATGCACTGCCAAAAACTAATCAAGCAAACACGAGAATAGCAACACCAAGATCTAGTTCTAGGTGGAGGGCACGGGGACGGGAGTAGGAGCAGGTGTTAACCATAGAGGCAGCGAGCGAAGTAGGCACAAAGGAAAACTGATGGAGAGAACTGAACTAAGAATCTTTCTCAATCACCGGTCCTGCATGCTCGCTGGCCCCTATCCCCTGGTGCGCTGAACTGGCAACTGAATTTGGGCGTTGTGGTGCGCGCCTATAATCCCAGTGCTGTGAAGGCTGAAAACAGGAGTAGTGAGATCCTGTGCCAAATACTAAAATGAAAAAAAAAAAAAGAATCTTTCTGTATGAGGTCTGGGTGGATAGCTCAGGAGTCCAAACATATGCCCAGAAGCTGAAGGTTCCAGGTTCAGCCCCTGGTACTGCACGTCTGGTGCACCATGGCTGCCACTGAAACCAGGCAATGCGGCCAGGACAGTAATTCCAGTGCTAGGGAGGCTGAAATAGGTGGATTATTATGAGTGTGAACAGCAAAGCAAGACCTGTATCAAAAATTAAAAGGAGTATGAGGAGGAGGAGAAGGAGGAGAAGAAAAAGAAGAAGAAGAAGAAGAAGAAGAAGAAGAAGAAGAAGAAGAAGAAGAAGAAGAAGAAGAAGAAGAAGAAGAAGAAGAAGAAGAAGAGAAGAATTAAAATCTTGAAAATGCAATTCGTAATAATTATCATGAGAACAATGTGACATATGGTTAGACATAAGTCTGAATATGGTAAAAGAGACAATAAATAAACTAAAATGTGTTACTGCCGTGTGTAATGATGAAGTGAAATAACAGTTAAGAAATATCACAGATTGAACTGAAAGGCTCCGATATTGATCTCATAAGTATTCCAGGAGATCTCCTTGGAAGGAATGCTAAAACATCCCTGTGGGAGGAGGTAATTACTGGTAACTATTAGCAATTAAATAAATCTTTAAATACCAAGAGCATAAAGTAAAATAAATTTATATCTAGTTAAGTGATACTCTTACCTCAGATCAATCACTATTTAAACAGCTCATCTACAACATGGTCAGATGCAAAAAAATATATTTAGCTTATAAAGGTATACATATAAATTAAAAATATCAATGCTTTGCCAGAATTATTTGGCAGTGATGCATGCCAGAAGTTAGTAATATTACATCTTCAATGACAGATGGAAAATATTTATCAACATAAAATTTTATTCCTAGAAAAGTCTCCTTCAAGAGTAGGGATAATTAGTATTTATATATTTTATATTTTTTATTTTATTGAAGTACAAATATCAATCAGACAGTTTCAAGACACCTTAACAAGACAGACTCGATAAATTAATACATTGCAAACTGTTTTCATAATGTTTTGGTATCATACAAGGTGCATACATGATATTATATTTACAGATATTATTTTAGCAGATGTCTCTTATCAGTAAATTAAGAGTGTAACTGCTTGCTTATCTTATTTTTTATACCTAAATTATATAAAAAATTCAATAATTATTTTCCTAGTGGATGACCATAGTACTAGAAGCTGACATAATATCCTGTCTAACCACCATTAGTGCAGATCTTGCCTCTCATAGGATTATGTAGAAGCAAAGCGTTATCTATCCCAACTGTACTGTCTATACACACACATCATGATTCTTCCATTCTATACCCCTTCCTTTGTTTACACCTGTCAAAGGTGGGCACTCCATTGTCATTCAACTAACTTAGGTGCTTGAACTTGACACCACAATCCAACACAGTCCAGCATTCCACAACAATAGTGAGTTATTCAAAGAAGTTGTCGACCATAGCCATTTACAGCTCAGCTTAATATTATGGCCCCGCGATTATACTTCATTTTTATACTTTTCTGCTGGAGGTTTAAGACCTAGATAGAGCAAGACTTATATGCCAACACATGTACTTTATATTTCTTATGTGGTCAGTGAAGTCCTCTCAGGGTTTATCTTGTAGTCCTGTACATTATTCTGTAGATCCTTTGTCTGTGTCGTCCATGTGGATGAGTCACGGCCAATGCTTGACCAGTTTGCTCTCTGTGAGAGCTTGAGAGAAAGTTTTCTCCTCATGTGACTCTCCCCAGACAAACTAAAGAACTTCAGTCTCTTTCCTCTGTGGCTCCATAATCTCCTTGTTCGGAAAATTTGGAGTTCACCTGAGTTTCATGATGTTGCAGTACAGGTTCTCATATGTCCTGAGTCTTCACTGACCTTGAAAGGCTAGGGCCAAAATGCTGACTGGCCTTGTAGCTCTTCTATTTCTCCAACTTTGATCTGTGAACTTAGGTTGTTAACCATCCAGAAGAAAAGCTGATTAGTATCCTGCAGCATATGCCATTCACTTTGCCTTATCTGACTCAATTGATTTTAGTTGTTGTTGTACGTTTCCTTTTGTATTTCTGCTTTTCGCTTGTTATACTAGGGAGACTATACGATATTTACACATGTGTGTCTGGTTTATTTCACTTACGAGTATATGTTCAAGTGGCATCCACTTCAGTATAAATGCTTTGAACTTATCATTCTTAATAGCTGAGTAATACTCCATTATATAGAAATATCACATCTTTTTCAACCATTCCTCATGTGATGCACATCTTGGTTCTTTCGAAGATTTTGCTATCACACATTGTGCTGCTATAAACATTGGTACACAAATAACACTATGATACAATGTTTTCAGTTCCTTTGGGAAAATTCCCAGTAGGGGGATAGCCGGCTTGAATGTGATTTCTAGTCCTACTCTTTTGAGGAGTCTCCAAACTGACCTCCACAATGGTTGTACCAGTCTACATTCCCACCAGCAGTGGAGAAGTGTTCCCTTTTCCCCACAACCTCCCCAACATTTGTTGTTGGTTGATTTTCTTATGATAGCCATTCTTTCTGGAGTGAGATGGTACCTCAGTGTTGTTTTTATTTGCATTTCATGAGTGGCTAGTGATGTGGAGCATTTTTTCATATATTTATTTGTTTCTTTAATTTCGTCCTCTGAGAAGTGTGTATTCATCTCAGATGCCCATTTCTGAATTGGGACTTTAAATTTGAGGGCCCTGTTATATCTTAGTTCTTTATATATTCTAGAGAGTAGTCTTCTGTCTGATTGCTTATTAGTTAGGATTTTTTCAAAGTTTGTGGGTTGTCTTTTCACTCTATTGACAATTTCTTTTGACATGCAGAAGCTCCTTAAGAAGAGTTGATCCCATTTGTTGATTCTTTCAAGAGCTTCCCGTGCGAATATATGTGTGTTCATGAACTCTTTACCTACCCCTATGTCTTCAAGAGTTCCTCCTACTTTCTCTTCCAGGAGATTGAGTGTTTCTGTTTTAATGTGTAGATGTTTAATCCATTTTGACTTTAACTTCGTGCATGGTGATAGAGCTGGGTCAAGTTTTAGTTTTCTTCATGTAGAAAGCCATGTTTTCCAGCACCATTTATTAAAGAGGCTATCTTTCTTCCAGTGAGCTTGTGTAGCCCCTTTGTCGAAGATAAGATGGCTGAGTGTTTTCGTAGAAGCCTCTGAATCTTCTAAACTATTCCACTGATCCTCAGGTCTATTTTGTTGCCAGTCCCATGTTGATTTTATCACAGTGGCTTTGTAGTATAATTTCAAATCAGGAATTGTGATGCCTCCTGCCTTGTCTTTATTGGCCAAGATTGCCTTTGCTATTCTCGGTCGTTTGTGGTTCCAAATAAATTTTAGGAATGATTTCTCTATATCTGGGATGTATGTTAGTGGCAGTTTGATAGGGACTGCATTAAATCTGTACAGCAATTTTGGGAGTATGGCCATCTTCACGATTTTGGTTCTTCTTACCCAGGACATGGAATATCTTTCCATTTTCTGAAATCCTCTATAATCTCTTTTCTTAGGGTGTTGTAATTTTCCATGAAGAGATCTTTGACTTCCTTGGTTTAGTGAATCCCAAGGTATTTTGTTTTCCGCGGTGCTATTGTAAAGGTATTGTTTCTATTGTTTCCCTTTCAGTGTGCTTGTTGTCTGTGTAGAGGAATGCTATTGACTTTTGAGTATTGATTTTGTATCCTGCTATGCTACTGAATTTCCCTACCAGTTCTACTAGTTTTTTGGTGGAATTTTTGGGGTCTTCCAAGTAAAGTATCATGTCATCTACAAATAGTGATAATTTAACTTCTTCTTTACCTATTCTTATTCCCTTTATTTCTCCCTCTTTTCTAATGGCTGTTGCTAAGGATTCCAAGACTATATTGAATAGGAGGGGTGATAGAGGACATCCCTGTCTTGTACCTGATTTAAGAGTAAAAGATTTCAGTTTTTCCCCATTTAGGATTATATTAGCTTTTGGGTTGTCATAGATGGCTTTTATCAAGTTAAGATAGAGTCCATCTATTCCAATTTTCTGTAGGACCTTGAACGTGAATGAGTGCTGGACTTTGTCAAAGCCTTTCTCTGCATCAATTGAGATGATCATATGGTTCTTAGGTTTCAGTCTATTAATATAGTGTATTACATTTATAGATTTTCGAATACTGAACCATCCTTGCATCCCTGGGATGAATCTACCTTATCATGGTGCATGATCTTGATGATTTGCTGTATTCTATTTGCCAGGATTTTGTTCAGTATTTTTCTGTCTATGTTCATGAGGGAGATTGGCCTGTAGTTCTCCTTTTTGATTGTGTCATTCTCCTTTTTGGTTGTGTCTTTCCCTGTTTTTGGAATCAATATTATACTTGCCTCCAGAAATGATTTTGGGAGGACTTTTCCTTTTCAACTTCATGGAAGAGTTTATCGAGTGTGGGGATTATATCTTCTATAAATTTCTTGTAGAATTAAGCTGTGAATCCATCAGGACCTGGACTTTTCTTTGTCAGTAGGCTTTTTAACACGTTTCGTATTTCATTGGCTGTTATTGGCTTATTGAGAGTTGTTATATCTTCTTGATTCAGTTTTGGTAATTTGTACCTTTCAAGGAATATGTCCATTTCTTCTGTGTCTTCTATTCTGTGAGCATAAAGATTCTCGAAGTAACTATTCATGTTCTTCTGAATTTCCACTGGGTCTGTGGTGATTTCACCCTTTTCATTCCTTACCACTTGTACTTGAATTTTCTTTTGCCTCTTTTTGATGAGGTTGGCAAGAGGCTTATCAACTTTATTTAGTTTTTCAAAGAACCAACTTTTTGATTTGTGGATTCTTTGAACTGTTTTTTTCATGTCAATTGAGTTAATTTCTGCTGCAATCTTTACGATTTCTTCCTGCCTTTGCGCTCTGGGTTTTGTTCGCTCTTCTTTTTCTAGTTGTCGGAGGTGCAACATTAAGGTGCTAATTTGTTTCCTTTCTGTTTTCCTAATGTGTGAGTTCATAGCTATTATTTTCCCTCTAAGAACTGCTTTCATCGTGTCCCATAAATTCTGGTAAGTTGGACGTGCATTTTCATTGAATTGTAGATATTGTTGAACTTCTTGTTGAATTTCTTCTGCAATCCATTGATTGCTGATTAGGAAGTTGTTTAGTTTCCATAAATTTAGTGGGTTTTTTGGGTCTCTTTTGTCATTCATTTCCAGTTTCATTGTATTGTGATAGTATGCATGGGATAATTTTTATTTTCTTGCATATATTTAGGCATGACCTTTGGACTAGTATGTGGTCTATTTTGGAAAATGACCTGTGTGCTGCTGAAAAAAAATGTGTATTCAGCTGTGGTTTCGTGGAGCACTCTGTATATGTCCACCAGGTCCATTTGTTCCAACCTCTGGTTCAGTTCTGCTACTTCCATGCTAATTTTTTGTCTGGTTGACCTATGTTTTTGAAATAAGGGTGTGTTAAGATCTCCTGTTAAGACTGTGTCCTTAGACATTAAGTCTTTCATGTCCCTTAAGATTTGTCTTCCATAGTTGCCTTCCTCTGTGTTTGGTGCATAGATATTTATGAGTGTTACTTCTGGTTCTTGAATTTTTCCTCTGACCACTATATAGTGGCCTTCTTTGTGTTCTTTGATCATTCTTGGTTTGAAGTTGAGACTGTCTGAATTGCTACTCCTGCTTTTTTCTGAGGTGCTGGGACATGTAGTATTGTTTTCCATCCTTTGACTTTGAGCCTATGAATGTCCTTTTGAATTAAGTGTGTTTCTTGTATACAGTATATTGTTGGATTTTGTTTCCTAATCCACTGTGCCAGTCTTTTTCTCTTAATTGCAGAATTGAATCCATTTACATTTATGGTCATAATTGAAATGTGCTGACTTATGTTTGTCATGATATTTACCTGGTATTGTTTACTCTTTGTAACCTGTGTTTAATTGACTGTCCTGTTTAGTGGGTTCCTTCCATTCTCATTCATAGAGTTCTGGTCATTGTGGTTTCTCTCTAGAACCTCTTTCAGCAGCATGTGAAGCGATGGCTTTGTCATCATGAAATTGTTTAGTTGTTCTTTGTCGTGGAAGTATTTCACTTCTCCATCAAACTTGAAAGACAGTTTTGCACGGTATACTAGTTTGGGCTGGAATTTGTTTTCGTGTAGGACTTGAAGAACTCTTCTTCATGCTCTCCTTGCCTTCACTGTTTGTGTAGAGAAGTTGGCTGTAATTCTGATGGGTTTTCCTTTGAATGTGAGCTCCTTCTTCTTTTCTCACAGCTTTCAGTATATTATTTTTGTATTGGATTTCTGGGATCTTAACTATTATATGTCTCGGTGTGTTTCTACTTGGGTTGAGGTTATTTGGTGTTCTGTATGCTTCGGTGACCTTAATGTTGGATTGTTTCTTCATATTTGGGAAGTTTTCTGCAATTATTTCTCCTCAAATTCTTTTTATGTCATTTGTATTGACTCCTTCATTCTCATTGATACCAATTATTCTCACATTGTTCATCCTGGCGTCATCTTGCAGGTGATGGATTATTTTCTCCTGCATTCTCATTGTTTTTAAGAGATCCTTTCTCACCTTTTCACCAGCTCCTCCGGCATCTTCAAGATCTGATACTCTGTCTTCACTTTCATTCAGACGGTTTTGTAGACTAGTGATTGATATTTTTCGTTCTTCTATATCTCTTTGACTGTGCTTCATGTGTTCTATTTCTTTTCTGTATTGCTCATTCAAGGAATCCATCATATTTCTGATCTCCTCAATTTTTTTTATGCATGTCTTTTTAGAGGTAGCTATTAATTCTTTTTCTGCTGTGTTTCTTCCAAGTTAGGTTTCCTCTCTATATTTCTGGGCTTATTTCGGTATTTCAGATCCTATGACTTCAAAAAGTTCTCTTTTGATTTCAGAACTTATTTGTGCTTTGAGTTCCTCATGATCTTTCTGCTGTTGTTTCTTTGCTTCAGATGCTTTTAATTCATATATATCAGCTGCAATAGTGCTCTCTGCACTTGTTCTGGGTGAGTATAGTTTTTCCACCCAGTGTTTCTGGAATTCATTCTTTATTTCAGACACTATGTATTTAGATATTTGTTTTTTAATTTGGGGAATTACTTCTCGTTTTATTTCCTCTTTAGCTTTCTGCTGTTGTTCCTTTGCTGCTGTATTTGTTAATTCATTCATTGCAGCTGAGCGAGTGTCCTCTGCCCTTCCTGATGGACTCCAAGTCTGGGATTGCATTTTTCCCCTTCTCTTTGTCATTTTGTATAGCACTGACCTTTGACCTTTGTTGTAAAGCTTTGGTGCAGCTATAACCTTAGCTTGTTATGAGTTTCATGTGCCCGTCTATTAAGTTTGAGATTTTCCAGATATGTCTATCCTGGATCTCACTGTTGTGTTCAGTTCCTTTTTTGCTGCAGCTCGTTTGGTTCCCCTCTGTTGGTTCCCGGGGTCAGCCTTCCTGTGTCAGGCAGGTCATTCCTCAGGTGGGTGGGCCTGGGCTTTGGTGGGTCTTCTGGGCTCAGAAAAGGATAGTGGATGATCTTATTCACTGAATAGGCTGTACTGGGTCAGCCAGCCTGTGCTGGGCCCGGGTCTATAGGCTGTAACCCGAGAAGGCTGGGAAAGGTTCCTCTGGTGCAGTGGGCCTGGAGCCCTCACTCACAGGCCAGGCTGTGCTGGGTTTCTGGCCCTGGCATGGGACCAGGGATTGCTGAGAATTGTCCCTCCGGCATGGTAGGCTTGGAGTTCTCACTCCAGGCCGACCTGCACTGGGTCTGGAGCTGTGGGATGGGACCGGTAATCACCTGGAAATGTTTCTCCGGCACAGTGTGCCTGGAGCTCTCACCGGGCCACGAAGGTTGAGGGGGCAGGGACCCCCTGCGAAATGTCTCTCTGGCACGGCGGGCCTGGAGTTCTACACTGACTGAATTTTGATGCCCAAAATTCAGAATCGGGGAAATTCCCATTTGTTCAGCGGGCTTTAGGGCAGGGGATCCGGGGAGGTGTTAGTGAGTGGGTCCTGAGGTTTCAGGCCAGTCACTGGCTTGGAGGGGTTGGGGGCAGGGACCCGGGTAGCACGCATGGGAAAAAGCCAATGGCTCGCCCTCAGACTCACCACACTCTCTCTGATCTGGGAAGCATGGTGAGTCGTGCAAATTCCCACTCGCTGAGAGAGATTGGGGCGGGATCCAGGAGGCTACTGGAGTCAGCCACTGTCTCGGGCCAGTCTCTGGGGCTGGGCAGGCACGGGCGGGATGGAGGAGGATGGCAGAATCGGCCACGCTGTCTCTGGCCGGTCCCTAATTAGTATTTATAATCACAAATATAAACAATTGCACTCATGGAATATTGCTGAAATAATTATTAAGAGATGTACTTCTGGGAGAATTAAAACAAATACAGATACAACACATTGAATGTATCAAATTATGGTGTGTATATACCATTGATAATATTTGTTTAAATTGCAAATAGTAAACTAAATCACTGTTGTTTGATTAAAAGTAGAGAGTCAGGTGTAATGCACACCTATAGATCAAGTTACTCAAAAGACAGTGGCAGGAGGGTCACTTGCATCCGGGAATCTATTACCCACCTAGGTCACACACCATGACCTTGACTAAGTATTTAGATGACTGGAGGGACAAACAGAAAGAAAAGCTCCAATTCTGAACATTAACATGATGAAGACAGTGGTTATTCAACTGGAATAGAAAACATACCAAAATTTTTTTGTGGTTAGAAATATAGAAAGTATTCAGTAAGGAGACATGCATCTTAAAAATATGAAAATAGGGCTGGCCAAACAGCTCAGCAGATTAGAGCATTTGCAAGCAGGCACAGGAGCTGGGCATTCGATCCCCCGGGCCTGCCGCGCCAGTCCTGCCCCCAGGTCACGCTGGCATGACAGTTAAGACTGGGCCTGGTGGCACGCCTCTATAATTCCAGCCCTTGGAAGGCTGTACACATGAGAACTACTATGATTCTGATCTAATCGTGAGACCCTAAGCACCTTGTATACCCTTCCCTAAAATACAAAAAAAAAGTGAATTTTAAAAGCTACAGTTTCCAAGCCAACATAGACAAAGTAATATATATTTCTGAATATTTAATAATTATATGGTATGCATATGTAAAATGAAAGAATGATAAAATAAAATAGTAATAACTACAAATCTCTCAGTATGCATATTAAAGTTAAATGAGTGAATCTTTTTATTAAACAGATTATCAATATGTGAAGAAAATATAAAATAAAATCTACCATATTTGCTTACAAAGAAGCACATGTGAAGCAAATCCATTCTGAAAGACCGAGTAACTACTGATAGAAAAAGACAAATCTTGTGAATCAGGACCACAAAGTAGAACAGCAATGTAAATATCAGTGAAATGTATTTAAGTATAAGAATGTTTAGGCAAATAAATTGAGTTAATAAACATTACAAATTGACACACACTTAGTAGTGTAACCTTAAAATATATAAAGCAGTAGCTGACACATAGAAATGAACTAATCTATATTCATAGTGTATCATTTTTATGCAGTCTTATAAAAACTGATAGATGGCAAATTAATAATGGTGTGGAGGTTTAGAGATGAGAAGATAACCAGACTACGGTAATAATCAGTTTCTGCCCTCCACCCCATCATTGTAATATTACGCTGTTTTAATCTAATGGTGCCATATGATACATTCCATTATTAAAATATAAAGTTCTTTATTGTCATTTTAATAAATATTAATAATTATTTTTAATAATTTTAGACTGTTAACATTTTCTTTCAATTTCAAAAAAATAAGTATTTTTATAAATACTGATAAAGGTACTAAATGCATATGTTAATTTGTGGAGAGTTGACGTTGTCCTCCCATGAATCTTTCTATCCAGGAGGAGTGTATCTGTCCCCTACTTGGGTCCACTGGAACGCCTTCAGCAAACTCACTTAATTGCCTTCATATAATTACTGTGCTGCTTAGCAGAGGAGTGCTCGACCTAAAAACTGCTCGTGCTTAAAACGTGATATAGCAACTTGCTCTACTTTGACTAATTACTTACTTTGACTAATGAAGCTCTAAGTCAGTGAGTTACACTGCAAATTTATGATTGCAGGCTTTCATTCAATATTATTCATTCAACCTTTCAAAAAATATTTAGAATATAATCAGCACTCCGACCCCTGGAATGAAGAAAAAGGTACAATCTAGTGCCAAAAGCCTTACAAATCTGAGTTAGAGTAATAAAAACAAATGAATACATAAATCAAAATGGCAAGAAAATATAAGAAAAGATTCTTAACAAAGGAAAGCACAATTATAAAGACAAAACCAGAGTTTGCCTGTCATGAACCCCAAAGTAATTCCAAGATGTTTTATCAGTCCATATTGATGCAACATAAGTTAAAATTTATATAGGACTATTCAATACATTTTAATATGGAGATAAAATAATTTTGTCAGCAAGCAGATAATTAAAACATTATAAACTGGGGATGAACAACTTCTGGCTTCATTTTAAATTAACAAAACACCATCATATTTAATTCTCAAAATGATTTTATTTGAAATTTCATTTGCTTATATTTTGTTGAATACAGATAAATATTTTATGTTAATTCACTGGTTTGTGCTTTGAGAAACCCATCATATAAATAAGGAACAAAATAAAAGAAAATATGCAGATACATCTCCTTCAAAAAGGAGATTGACAGCTGGAGAAAGAGTTGAGGGAGGCAGGGGAAGGGGATAAAACATACCAAGTTTTGTTACGGACACGTGTAAACATCCCACAAGCAAAAGAAATACTATGTACTACAAACATGCACTCATAAAAAAATTAAAAATTCAACAAATACGTATCTAGCAGAAATCTGGTTTACTAGAAGGATCATAATCAATCTTAAAGTGAAACTATTTGTTGGCACTTTAACATGATTTATTTCTAAGACTCTTCCAAGGACTTGCAAAAATCAAGTTCTGCAGAAAGCAGCTTGCAATAGGTGAATAAAAATAATTTGCATTACTCAAAAAGACATTTTTCATTTAATACCTAGGGTAAACTAATTGAAATCTGAAATTGTACTGCCTTCCTATAGAGTACGAAAAGGGATTATAACATGAAAAAAAATTAAGTCTGAATGGCCATACATTTCTAACTCATACTTCCACCGAATCTCCTCCTATCAGGTGACATTTAGGTCTGAGTTAATGGATGAAAGTCCACTGATCTCAGCTGGAGAGCTTGAGTCACTCTTGCTGGTCACAGTGCCTCATTGCCCAAACCGCCCTCCTTCCTGAGCAAAGTATGATTCTATTGAAGTCTGTCCCAAGCAATCATCTGTACAAACAATGATATGTAGTTTTAAACTTGAAGCATATTTTCTAACCAGCTGAACTAACTACTTTATTTAACTTTTACTTAAGAGCCAGGCTACATGCTGAGACTTTTTTTTCTTTTGGTGAAAAAATAAATTTTGCTTTAAAATGGAATATAGTGATATTTGATTGCATCAGATTCTGGGTATTTAGCACAAGGACAGTAATTTATCCCCAAGCTTCAGCCCTACATCATGTGACTTTAACAGGAAATTTTATTTTGATGAAAGGTAAAATCAGAATTATAATTTACTATCTTTTATTTAGTAAAACCTTACAGAATACATGGGAAAGAGTTTCGTCAGTAAAACCAGATGGATGCCCTGGAGGAGTTCTCACTCTACAAGTAAACACACACATGAGAAAATACTTAACCACAAATGTTTGATAGTCCTTGAAGGAATAAAACAGCGGTAGAAATTGGAATTATATTTCATGGAATATTCTAGAAAGCCTTTGTGCAGACAAAGGTTCTGAATCTGAATCCTAAGAGTCGGTTATGGGGAGTCCAGTGGGGAGAATATTCTGGACAGGAGAATGGGGTCTACACTCAAGACCGTAAGGACCAGTGTGGCTGACGCATGGTGTGCGAGAGGCAAGCCAGACAGATCGGGACAGCCGGGACCAGAGCATGTTTACTTGAACTTAATTCTCTTCCTTTCCAAGCTCTTTGCAATTTCATGGAGTCCTGTTACAGACAGAACATGCAATACCTGCATATGCAAGAACACATTGCAAGTGTGTTCTTTTATTTAGTTTTTAAAATATAAAATTGCATTTTATTTCCAAACACTTTTATTTTCTTTTTCTAAATTTTTTATTATTTTAATGAGAAAGACATAGCAATGAGACAATTTCAAAACAGGTTAGTAGGACAGTTATAATAATACATTGCATAATGTTGTTTCTGTAGTAGTTATTCACAGTACAAGATGTAAACATGATTTCTTATTGAAACAGTATTAGTACAACTCTTTCTTCTCACTGAACTAAGAGAAAATAGTTATATATCTATCCCATTTTGTATATACATATATATTTTTTCACTACAAAATGGTCTTTTATTTATATCCCTGTTTTTTGTTTTGTGTTGTCAGAGATGGGTGTTCCATTGCTATTAGAGAAGCGATATTTGGAGAAGGTTTTAAAGGACATTTTCATACTTGACACCAGTTCAAATATTGTAGGTACTTGAATTCAGAAAAAATATCCCAATATAGTTCAACAGTCCCTAGTAATAGTGGGTTATCAGGAGAGCTGTCAAGTGTCTGAAGTTGTTGACTTGAGTCTTATATAGCTCAGCATATTAATATGGCATTGCTTTATATACCTTGTGGTTATACTTTTCTGCTGGATAGTTAAGAACAAGTTAAGGCAAGATCTATATAGCTAAAAATGTGACTTTCGTATCTGAGAAGGTTAGTCAAATCTCCTCAGGATTTAACCTGAAACCATGTAGTGCAGCTTGTAGATCTGCTGTCACTCAGATCCAAATCTTTAACTTAGAGAAAATAGTGTTGTATTACTATTCAGAGATTGAGCAATCAATTTCTCCCTCACTAATACATAGTGTTAAAATTTCACATTTCCATTTACACATTTTAACCAAACCTGGCACTGTAAAGTCTAATGTGTTGTCTGCAAAAATCTTGAGAGTTTTTATGAGGTGTAATTCTCTCAGCAGAGAGAGTCATTATTCAAATTTCATTACTATCATTTCTTTATGAAGTTTTACCATATTATTTTATTTTAATGTTAGTATATAAAAGATTAAAAACTTGTTAAAATTACTAGCAGTGAGGGCTGACCAGATAGCTCAAGGGATTAAAGCACCTGCTTAGGCAGATGCAAGGGCCGAGAATTTGAATCCCTGCCTGCTGTGCCAGTGCTGTCCCTCGGGCACGCCGAGAAAGCAGTTGAGACTGGGCATGGTGGTGCACACCTGTAATCCCGCACTCGGGAAGCTGAAAACAGAAGAATCACTACAAGTCCAATCTGTATAGTGAGACCCTGTGGACCGTGTAGACCCTGCACTAAAAAACAAAACAAAAAAAAAAAAAAAATTGCCAGCAGTGAAAAAAACCAACATTTAGAAATTTCCAGTATTCTGGTTCTTCAAGCCAAGCTTTTCCAAAACAGTAGAGATAATTTTTGATTCTAGAAAGTTCTATATACCATTTGTCACAGGCAGACAGACAGACAGACAGACAGACAGACAGACAGACAGACAGACAGACACACACACACACACACACACACACACACACACCTTTATGAGGGAACTTGTATTTTCCTGTGGTACTGAAGTTTGCATATAGGACTACAAGCTAGGTAAGCACTCTACCATTTAGTTATAGCTCTAGTTCTTATTTTAAAACTTTTAGGAAAAAAAAAGAAAACTTTGAGAGACATGATCTCATTGAAGTTGACGAGGCTGGCCCAAGCCTTGTTGTTCTCCTACTTCAGCATCCTGAATATTTGGGATTACAGGCAAGAGCCGCCGTGCCCTCAGTGAGATAACACAGTTCCATGTGTTTCTTTCTTATCTCATTTATACAGCATTGCTTTCTCTTTATTGTAAGATTTTCTTGAGGCTTTTTAGGTTTCTGTGAAAAAGCCACTCTTGGATATGTGGCCAATCATTTACAAGAAAATTATTTTCCTATTTTTAGTTCTTTCCTGTTTAGAGTGAAATCCAGATGACTTTTTTTTTTTTTTTTTTTTTTTTTTTTTTTTTTTTTTTTTTTTTTTTTTTTTTTTTTTTTTTTTTTAAGATAATAGCTGTCTTGATTTTTTAAAGTGTAGTCCCAAATCAACACTCCTGAGGTTCGGCTCTCTCACTTTCCCTCCATGCTGCAGGTCCTGCTTGCTTATGCCTTGTATCTCAAGAGCCACAGGTGACTACCTTGCCTTCCTCAGACACTGTAAAACAGAGACGCAACTTCCACAATTAGTTCATTACCTGAAGTAAGTCTGCTAAACTATAAGACATATGATAAATATTGGGGGCCAAAGAAAATATTGGAAGCTTCCTCCATGCATACTATTGTACCTTTATTTTGAAAACTAAAATTAAGTGCCATGTGCATCATTATATCTCCTTTAGCATTAATTTTTGGATTCCTATGTGCCAACTATTACTATTTATGATTGTGTCCTATCAACCTTTCAACATTTTAGGAAAGAAATATAATAGGCGGACCCTAGAGCCCCAATTAAACTCAGAGTTTTTTTCATACTCAATCATGAAATGGAAAAGAGTAAAAATTATAGAATCGTAACAATATTTTTGCTAATTTTATTGAGAAAGAAATAGCAAAGACAGTTTCAATCAGGTTAGTAGGATAGTTACAATAATTAATACATTGCATATTGTTGTCTTCTTAGTGGTTATTCATAGTGCAAGATGCAGACATGACATCCTGTCTTCTCATTGAATTAAGAGAAAGTAGCTGTGTATCTCTCCTATTTTATATATTCAGATATAAAACGGTCCTTCATTATAATTTAATTTTAAATAAAATGATGAAAAATCAGATGTATGCGTTCCATTACTCAACAAAATTTGTTTTGCTGAAAAGAAACAAAGAACCAGTTGCATACTTCTTTTTATTGCACTGTGTAGCTAATAATTTCTCAAAATACCCACCCTCTTCCCTTGACCTCAGTGAGCAGTATCTCCCATCAGGCAACAGTGGGATTGTTTTTATGTTCCTTTTCTGAGTTCTTAGTACACATGACTTAAGATGAGACTTCACAGCTGGCATGAGGTTGAGTTTGAACACTTGTGTAAATCCTGATGGCATGTGCTGAGGGTTTGCTTTATGCTGCCCCTTGAGTTGATATTGACCTTTGTATTCCAAAAGTGCCTGGAAGCAAATAGGGAGGTCTTTTCTTCATGATTGCAAGGTGTGTGGAGTACACCTTTGTATGTCAATTGATTCTCTCTTTAGAGAGATATCATCTCTAAATTTTTATATTTTTATGTATTTAGTACAGGGTCTACAGGTTCCACCACACAGATAGGACTCAGTGATTCTCCTGTTCTCAGGCTTCCAAGTGCTAGGATTACAGGCGCATGCCACCATGCCCAGTCTCAGTTAGTTGCCATCTCAGGTTCCCAGGGGCAGGGTTGGCACAGCATGCCGGGGATCGAACCCCAGCAGCTGAGCTCTGCATAAGTAGGTGATTTAGTGGACTGAACTCTCTGGCCGACCCTCATCAATAATATTTATATGAAGTTCTTGATTAGCTAGGTTCTCAAAGAAGAGATATGAAGAACAGGAAAATTTGAACACAAGTTTTGAGTTTCCTTCAAAGATGAGTTGCGGGCTGGGGAAAACAGTAAGGACTTGAGTGGCAATCACAAGGACCCAGGTTCAGTCCCCAGTACCACATGCCTTTCCAGCCTCAGATCCCAGGGCCCACTGTGTGGACCACTGAAACCGGAGGTGGTGGCACATGCCTAAAATCCCAGCCATGGGGAGTGAGACAGGAGGACCGCTGCAGTGTCTGAGCTGCGTGGCAAGACCCTGCACCAAAGAAATAAATGAAGGATTTTTAAAATTAATTAAAAAGATGAATTGCTCATATTAATGTATGCAGTTTCTTCATGTTCAACAAATCTGATTCTCTATGCTTAATATAAATAAGCCTAAATTTTGGTGTCTGTATACTTTAAAACCCTAGACAGAACATGAGTTTAATGCAAAATTAAATTTTAAGTATGAATTGCATTCATCCTCAATTTTAAATTGTTAAAAACTCTAGTGAGCTAACAATTTGCCTCGCAACTTGACTCTTTCTTTCAGTCTTGTTCACTTTGTCCTCACAGGAACTTTTCAAAGGCTGTAGTCCATTTTATCCTGCTCTTTAAAGGAAAGGGGTGAAAAGCTTTCTCAGTTCATCCTAGCTACTCTGAGCTCTGTAAGACCTTGCTTCCCAGGGGACAGATTTCTAAATTCCTCCCAATGTAGGTCAGGCTGGGCCCATTATTCTCTGCCTGCCTACTGGGCATTCATTTCTCTCTGCAGAAAAGGGTCAGATATTGTCTGACTGCAGCATATTTGTTGTTCATTTTCATTGTTAAGCCAAATCTGTTGAAACAACACAGAGCAGGTAGGAGTCTCTCTCCTGACAGAATTGAATGTGTGTTGGTGGCTGTTGCTGCATTGCACTGAGGGTGTTTACACACACACACACACACACACATTCCCGTATACTCCTGTGGTTCAACTCCAAGTACCTGCAACTCTCTCTCCTGGCTTCATCTGCTGGTAGCAGCATGTACTACCAAGTACTGGGCCAGGAGGAACCCTGGGACTTAAAGATCCTTAAAGCAGCTATTAACAAGGATGTTTAGAGCTTGGTAGGTGAATAGCCCAGCTTTCTCATTATTCTAGTGAGACAACTCTGAGACATGTTCTAGTCTGTCTCCCAGAGTTCTCCATAGGCTCACAACAATAACTTATTCACTCATACATCCTACATACTTCCTCTCTCTTATCTTAGGCCTTACAAACTTACAGATATTATATGGACTCCCCTTCCAAATACACTATTTGTTCTTAAGTCCTTGTTATAAGCTCTATATCTGAAAGAATTAGGTATAAAGTAGTACTTAAATTAAAAAAATAGGAGAAATAGGAGGAAAGAGGAGAAAGTTAGGAAGGAAAGGAGGGAGTAAGAACAACAAGGAGAAAAGGAGAGAGGGAGCAGGCTTAAGCATGCATTAACTGAATCCCTTAGGGAAGCCATTCGGCAAAATAAAATCAGTCAGAACTCTTAGAGGCATAAATTCAATTTGGACAAAGAAATTAAATAAATGTTGTTTTGTGAAAGGACAGGAGGGATACTGAAATCATTTGGTTTTTATATCTCCTAAGGATGAAGCACGGAGAGTGACAGTGCAGGACTCTGGAGTCCTGGAATGGGGGGTTTCCCCGGTCCTCACCATGGCCTGGGGACCCTCTGTGTTCCTGAGGCTTGGGCTCTTCAGCTGTTAAATGGAGAGAGCAATGACGGCAGGAGCAAGTTCATTTTAAGATTAATTGAGTTAATTTATATAATGTAAACTAAGTGTTAAGAACTATGGCTATTCTGGTGGGACACAGTCGCTCTTTCCTCTTATCCTTTCATTTTATTTGTTATAGTTCTGTTCTTTTTGAAAAATCAATGAGCTTGAAACATAAATTTGATAAATGATTGGCTTGTCAGCCTTTAGAGCTGGAATAAGATTCAAACTATAATCAGATTACATTTTAGTACATTTTCTTAGAATTTTTTTCTTAATATTTAGAATCATTAATGCATCAGAAATGTAAAATATGCTTAATGGCTCAATGAATTATTTTCAGTTATGAGGACAAAACCATAAAATGTTCTAAACAGTAATCACTTTTCTTATATCCTCTGTATTTGTGACTGTCATTGTTGATGAAGTTTTGTTTGTTTTTTTCTTTTTCTGTAGTAGTGAAGATTGAACCTAGGGCCTCAAACTTGTTAGGCAGGAGCTCTACTACTGAGCTATAAGCTCTAGTGCCTCCCCCAAAAATGCTTTCTTGAGCTAGAGTCTAGCTAAATTTCCATACCTGCTACACTCTTAATTCATTAATAAGAGATATCTGCTAAAATAACTTCTGTAAATATAATATCATGTATGCACCTTGTACAATACCAAAACATTATGAAAACAGTTTGCAATGTATTAATTTATCGAATCTGTATTATTAAGGTGTCTTGAAACTGTCTGATTGACATTTGTAGTTCAATAAAATAAAAAAAATAAATAAATAAAAAATTAGACAATCCCGAAAAAAAGTAAATAAATTTCCATACCGACCTCAAACTAGGGATCCTCCTACTTAAGCCTTCCAAACAGCTGGAATTATAGCCTCACTCTGCCTAGCTTTTAAAATGTAATCCTTGAACAATAGTTTAAAACACAGTGCATTTTATCAATAAGATTTCCTAAGAGGAGCTAAACAATCACTAGTGCTTTGCTCATAATTAGAAATCTTAGTTCTATTCCAATGTCAGTGTAACAACAAGATTTAAGTGTCTGATGACAATAGCCAGTATTTTTATGGGTATTAATAGTGATGAAAAAGTGGGAATGCCTGGAGGCTTGGGGTTTGCTCACTGGCTGACAGTTCCAGCTCCATCACACCATTGCTGACTTTATACTCACAGCATCTGGACTCTGATTACCCAGAATAAGCCCAGAATAAGTTTTGTTTTTGTTTTTTTGGTTTTTTTTTTTCTGTTTCATTGGTGTGAACCTAGCAGGAACAGCTCAAATGTTTTTAGATGTCTTCTGTATGGTCACACAAGTCTCCTGTCATATCCCGAAACTTGAAGCATGATGCTGATCATGTTTTTTTCATATTCTGAGTCTTCCTACAGCCTTGCCAGCCACTGGTGAGCCTTTTGCCAATTCATTCTCAATGCTTTGCCTGAAATGAAAGGAAACAAGGAATGATAGTGTACATAGCAGGGTCACTTTAGAGAGACCAGGAAATGGGTCCCTACCAAGGGTTCCAGATTAGGCTTTGCCCTTTACAAAGGGAGGGCACACTGGAGCCCCCTTAGCAGCTGCTCAGCCTGGCACTCTTCAGGAGTGCATTTGATCACAGCAGGATAAAAATGTACACCCAGGGCCAATCTGTGAACACCAGTTTAATCTGCATGGGAAGAGACACTGTCATCTCCTCAGACAGAAAAAAAGCCCCTAGGACACATTCTGGCAGTGACAGTTACCTCAGTACTTTAAAATCTGGTCACAGAGCCATTTAAAAAATGTTAAAAACCTATATTGCTGGAAAAAGAATGAATATTTTCTCTTAATTTTAAAATTAACTCTTAACTCCACCTTAAAATTAACTCTTTACCTTTTCATTAAAATAAAAATAGTTTTATGATTCCAGACATTCCAGCTGCAATGTCTTTAACACATAAAGGATCAGGTTTATATATTATTATATCTTAAAGCAATTAGACAACTATGTATTTAAACATCATCTTTGTTTAATAAATCAGATTATCACCCCAATATTTAACTTAGTTCCTTTGTGTGACTAAGACACGAGGATTTAAGAAAGACATTATCAGACCTACAGACACCTGGAAAAAATTTTGATGAAAATTAACCTGTGAAGTAATGACATGTAATCAACCCACAAAACATGATTTTTGCAAGTGCTAGAAATTTTGCACGTGCATTTTCAGGATGAATGAGAGGTTGAATATAATGAAAGACAATAACTGTTCACTCCATCTCACCCGTCATCCTACACCAAAATCCAGAGAAACTGACTGTGGAAGTCTTATTTCTGCGTATAAGAGCTCTTGCCACGAGAGGTGGAGGTGGTGGTGGTGTAGTGTAGTCAAAGGCACCTTTGAGAATTTGATGAATGCTGTAGACTTTCTTTTCAGAAAAAAAATACCTACAGAGAAAATTTGGTATTCGGTTTCAGGGGATTCACCAACTCCCTAAAATCCTACTACTCTGAGTTAAGAACCTCTAATGCACACATTCAAGTGAATGATCGGTTCTTACAATGGCCGAAGTGCTATGGAGGGATGGGCAATCCCCCAAGTCATTCTGAGCTGTCATCACAGCTGGAAAATGTGGACTTTAAATTTCATCTTAATGCCCTGTCTGAGTTCACTTGAGAATTGCTTAACTTTCAGCTTTACTTTCATTTAATTCAACATCCTGGCTAATTCCTGGGTAAACATATGTTTGACTATACATATATGGAGAAAAACATATTGAAAACATTAAGTGTTAAAAAATGGCCTACATTAGTTACTTCCATATATGTTCATTTGAATAAGGTGAAGTATCAAGAAAACTAGTTATGAGAAGCCTTATTTATCCAAGATGAATACCTAGAGATGTTCTTTGGTATTAGTGTCAGCGTTTGTAAGAAAAAATTATCCCATTAAAATAGCCTTCATGAATAATTCACAGAGTTCAATTTAATAGAGGAAGGGGGAGACAGAAACAGGTTATCAAATTTGTTGGAAACCCATGTTGCTGCACAGCATTTTTTTATGAGCAGTTATAAGGTACACTATTCTTTGTTCTGTATCTACATGAAGTGGTTGATCTCAACATTGAAATTTCCATTCCTTAATTTTCTGCTTTGTCATGTTTGTAAATACAGTCTGTTCCAAATAAACATTTTCCAAAATATGTTCACTTAACTACAGATTTCATTTTTTTAAATAGAAAATGTTTATGGTCAGTTTAAAAAAAAACAGAACAGGGATGAGAAACTGTTTGATAAAGATGATGTCTGAGGTGTATTCAAAAACTCTGGTTGTTTATCTCTTGAATTGGCCTGCAAAGAGCAAAAGAAAAAATGTAGGATCCAGTCCAGAAATACCAAGTAGGAAGCATTTAAATTAGTGCAAAGGGTTATAGTCCATTCACCTTTAGAAGGGCTTAGGTTACAGTGTTCCAGAAAGGGAGATGGAAGATTAAAGAAAGAGAAAGGACAGAAGTGATTTGAGCATTCACCAAGAGCATCTCTTCTGCATGAAAGTTCTGTGAGCACAAAGTGAAGAAACTGGGTACATGCAAAATATTTCAACATTTTTGATTTTACCACTATTAATTAGCAAGTGCCAATTTTCCTGCATAAGTAGCACAACATTATTTATTCTGAGAAAATAAAAAACATGTATCTTCCCTTTTTTAAATTTGAGTGCATATTGTGTACCGTATTAGCCACCTACCTGTATTTTTAAAGGTAATTATAAGCTCTGATATGTTAAAATTTCCCTGGCTATCTCTAAAATACCTAAAGTCAAGGGAAAACTTTGCTGATAAGTGTAAGTGTAACAGTAGACACCCTACTTCTGCCTCAAAATACTAGTGAAAGTGTCATGCTGATAAGCTTGCGCTGAATTTCACACTACATAAGATATAGCATTTGGCTGGGCTTCAGAAGAGGGAAATTCATAAGGCCATATTCATCACAGAAAACTCCATGAAGAAGTGAGCCCTTCACAACCAAAACTATGCATTATTGTTTGAACAGGAAAGAAGGTGATAGAGGACCTACAGTGCGTAAAACCATCAAGTTGGGTATGTAGGTGACATGCTTTATAAAATGAGATGTTTTTAAATGAATGAATAACTAATGTAACAATAAAATAGTAGAAGGCTGACAGGCACACAGAAAGCATTGGTTTTAAAATGAGATGAAGCAAGGAGCTATTGAAAGTGAATAGAATGCAATGCATTCCAAGTGTAGCTTGGAAGAGATCAGACAAGATTCTATAGCAGAGATCTAGAAGCAGAGTGATGAGTGTAAATCTGTTGTGTCAGTGAGACAGGCTGAGAAGGGATGCATACAAGATTTCCATATTTCTACTAGAGAATAAAATTTACTAATTATAAAGAAGACAGTGGCACACAATACCCTTGCACAAACTGTCTTATCGATATTGGTAAAAGCTGTCAGGGCTCTTGGTTGAGCCTAGAGGTCACTGCCAGCCTTCATTAAGAAACACATGTAAGAAAATAGTGTCTTGTCTCTCATTGCTTGACTTCCAGTAAGATTTTATCGCTTAGTTGACATCAAATTATAATGTTCTTAAAGTAGTGCTAGTTTTATTCTTTTTTGTGGGGAGGAAGAGTCTACAGGGTGTTCAGGGTCTCACTATTAGATCGGACTCATGGTGATCTGCCTGTTCACAGCCTCCCAAAAGCTGGGATTACAGATGCACACCACCATGTCCAGTCTCAATTTCTGTCTCAGTGGGCCCCAGGGATGGGGCCAGCAGCTGAACCCCAGATCCCTGAGCCTGCTTACAGGTGCTTTAATCCGCTAAGCTAATTGGCTGGCCCTACTCTTTATTTTTATAACTTTGGTGTTAATAATGTGGGATCCAGAATTGGAGCACATCAGTGCATGCTCTGCTTTTTCTCTACTTCATTTGCATGTAGAGGGACAAGCTGTTTAACCTGGATATGTCTGTTTCCTTTCATGTAGTAGAAATAACACCTGCTTCATCTAATTGTTAAAAAAACTAAATTCATCAAGGAGAAAAGATGAGAAACTTGACAGGGGCAAAACCATTCATTTATATACACTAGATGGATGAGACAATGATCCTGAGAAATATCAGGAGATTTTTGAGACTAGCAGTTAAGTGGTAGGATTCTCACCCTGACTAAATATATATGCTGATTCCTGTGAACCAAGCAACTGCACTGAATTTAACAAAGTGTAATAGAAGGGTTATGCTTCAAATGCCTGTCATTCTGGTCTTCTAAATAAATACTTCTGTTAATGACATACCAACTATTACTATAATCTCTTTCAAATAAAATTTTTTAAAGGGTAATAAATGAAAAATAAGACTAAAAATGTCACAAGACAGTCCTGCTACAATGCTGTATATGGATAGATTTCTAAGTAAATATATGTGTGTTAATTCCCATTTAAAATTTTTTTTTCTTCTTTATATTCTGTACAGACTTCGAGTTCAGTATCTCAATACTTGATGGAAAATATACGTTCTATGTTAAACTATGATGTCTGATATTTAGACAAATAGTGTGGGTAAACCAAACTGCATATGTTGCAGGGTAATAATAAGCTTCTCTTCTCAAGGGTTAACAACCTAAGTTTTCAGATCAAAAACTGGAGAAAAAGAAAGGCTGCAAGGTCAACCAATATTTTGGCCCTAGCCTTTCAAGATCAGTGAAGACTGAGGACATAGGAGAACCTGTACTGTGACATCATGGAATTCAGTTGTGCCCCAAATTTTCTAATCAAGGAGATTAGTGGGCCACAGAGGAATGTGATCAATGACGTATAATGTGCCTAAGGAGAGTCACATGGAGAGAAAAATTTTTCTACGGCTTCCACAGAGAGCAAACTGGTCAAGCAATGGCCATGACTCATCCTTATGGCTGACATTGAGAAGGAATCTACAAAGTGTGGTACAGGGTTACAGGATAAACCCTGAGGGTACCTGGAAGATCTTAATTGATACAAAAGTTACATTTCTTGCTATATAGGTCTTGCATTAACTTGGTCTTAACCATCCAGCAAAAAAGTATAAAAATAGAGGTATATAAAGTAAAGTCATATTAATATACTGAGCTGTGAATGGCTCAATTCAACAACTTCTGTGGATAACCAACTTCTATTTTGGACGGCTGATCTATGTTGGATTGTTTCATTAAAAAAAAAAAAAAATACGGAGCCCCTGCCTCCAAGCCTGCCGAGCAAATGAGAACTTTTGTAACTCTTTTGGTCCCTGATCAACCCGAGCTCAGCACTGTGAGTGTGTGGGAGAACTATAAGCTTCTCTGAGCACCTCTGGCTAGCACCATCCAGAACCCACACCCCCAAGACCTGCAAGTGAGCGATCGAGAAGTTCCGAGACTCTCTCAGCAAGTCCGGCCCTGCAACTCCCAGCAGCCTGTGCCCCCAAGCCCTCCAAGCTAGAGAGAAGTTTTATGACTCTTCTGACCTCTGATTCAGCCCAGCATGACCCAGTGAGTGTGTGGGAGGGCTTCAGCACTCCCCGATGGTCCCTGGGTCAGGGACCCAATGTAGGGGAACCACAGGGTCACAGTTGGGCCAGAAGGACTGCAGCAAAAATGAACTGAATACAACAGCTAGATTCAGGCCAGGCATAAGTGGATAATCTCAAACTTAATAGACAGGCACCCAAATCTCATTATGTGCTAAGGATGTAACTTCAATAAAGTTCTATACGAAAGGTCAGAGGTCAGTGCTATACAAAATGACAAAGACAAGGAGCAAAAGGCAATCTCAGGCCTCAAGCATACCAATAAGTGAAGAGGACACTAGCTCAGCTGAAATGAATGAATTAACAGAGGGGGAAGCAAAGAAACAATAGCAGAAAATATATAGGAACTCAGACCAGAATAAGTGACTGAAATAAAAAAAGAAATTTTGAATACATAGCAGCTGAAGTAATGAATCAAATCCAGAAATGCATGAGGGACACCCAATTCCCACCCAGGACAAGTGAACAGAACATTGGTTCAGCTAACAACATGAATTTATTTATTTATTTATTTTAATTTTATTGAACTACAAATGTCAACCAGACAGTTTCAAGACGCCTTAACAAGACAGATTCAATAAATTAATACATTGCAAACTGTTTTCATAATGTTTTGGTATCGTACGAGGTGCATACACAATATTATATTTACAGATATTATTTTAGGAGATGTCTCTTATCAGTAAATTGAGAGTGTAGCTGCTTACTTATCTTATTTTTTATACCTGAATTATATCAAAAATTCAATAATTATTTTCCTAGTGGATGACCGTAGTACTAGAAGCCGACATAATATCCTGTCCAACCACCATTAGTGCAGATCTTGCCTCTCATAGAATTATGTAGAGGCACAGCATTATCTATCCCAACTGTACTGTCTATACACACACATCTATCCCAACTGTACTTGTCTACACCTGTCAAAGGTGGGCACTCCATTGTCATTCAACTAACATAGGTGTTTGAACTCGACAACACAATCAAACACATGAATTAATGGCTTCTCAAGCAAAGAAATAACAGCAGAAAGGTACAGAGGAATGCAGAGCACAAATAATTTATGAAATAAAAAAAGAAATCTTTGAAATCATAGCACATGAAGTAAAGAATCAATTCTGGAAATATATGGAGGAAACCAAATTTGGAAAAAACTCTGCAGTAAAAGAATTAGTAGCTACCTCTAAAGAAGACATTGATAAAAAAAATATAGGAGAATAGAAATATGACGGATTCTTTGAATGAGCAATACAGGAAAGAAATAGATGGCATGAAGAAGAGTCAAAGAGATATATAAGAACTTAAAATCTCAATCACAATTCTACAAAGCCATTCAAGTGAAAATGAAGATAGAGTTTCAGATCTTGAAGATGATGGTGCAGCTACTGAAAAGGTGAGAAAGGATCTATTAAAACAGTGAGGATGAAGGAAAAAATAATTCATCACCTGAAGATGATGCCGAGATGAACAATGTGAGATTAATTGGCATCAATGAGGATGAAAAAGTCAATACAAATGATAGGCAGAAGTAATAGCAAAAAAGCTCCCAAATATGAGGAATCAATCTAACATTCACATAACTGAAGCATACAGCATGCCAAATAACTTCAACCCAACTAAAAACACAGCAAGACATATAATAGTCAAGATCCCAGAAATCCAACACAAGAATAATGTACTGAAAGCTGCTAGAAAAAAGAAACATATCACACTAAAAGGAAAAACGATCAGAATTACAACTGACATCACAAACCATGAAGGCCAGGAGAGCATGGGGCAGAGTTCTTCAAGTCCTCTATGAAAACAAATTCTAGACCAAACTACTATAACATGCAAAACTCTCTTTCAGGTTTGATGGAGAAGTGAAATACTTTGTTGACAAAGAACAACAAAAGAATTTCATGATGACAAAGACATCCCTACACAGGTCACTGAAAGACATTCTAGAAAGGGACCACAATGAAAAGAACTCCATGAATGAGAACAGAAGAAACCACTAAACAGGGCAAACAATTAAACATAGGACAAAAAGGACTAAACAACAGCAGGTAAATGACATGACAATCATAAGTCAACACATTTCAATTATAACCATCAATGTAAATGGACTCAATTCTCCAATGAAGAGAAATAGACTGGCACAGTGAATTAGGAAACAAAACCCAACAATATGCTGTATATGAGAAACACAGTTAACTCAAAAAGACATATATGGGCTCAAAGTCAAAGGATGGAAAACATTACTACATACCCCAGCACCTCAGAAAAAAGCAAGAGTAGCAATTCTGTTCTCAGACAGCCTCAATTTCAAACCAAGAAGGATCTAACGAAATAAAGAAGACCACTATATATTGGTTAGGGTAAAAATTCAAGAGGAAGAGGTAACACTCATAAATATCTATGCACCAAACACAGGAACACCCAAATATGTAAGATAAATCTTAATAGACATGAAATATTTAATATCTAAGACCACAATCTTAACAGGAGACCTTAACACCCTTTAATCTCAAAAAGGTACATCAACCAGATGAAAAATCAGCAAAGAAGTAGCAGAACTGAACTAGACCTTGGAAGAAATGGTGAACACATACAGAGTGTTTCACCCAATCACAGCTGAATACACATTTATTTCAGCTGCACATGGGTCATTTTCTAAAATAGACCACATATTAGTAAATAGATCATACTTAAATATATGCAAGTAATCAGAAATTATTCCATGCATATTATCTGACAACAGTTCAGTGAAATTGGAAATAAATGACAAAACAAACCAGAAAAACCTGTTAAATACAAGGAAATTAAACAACACCCTACTCAGAAATCAATGGGTCACAGATAAAATTAAACAAAAAATTCAACGATATCTACAATCCAATGAAAATTCAACCACAACTTACCGGAATTCATGGGATGTGATGAAAGCAGTTCTCAGAGGGAAAAACTTAGCTATGAACTCACACAGTAGGAAAACAGAATGGGAACAAATAAACACCCTAATATTGCACCTTCGACATCTAGAAAAGGAAGAGCAAACCAAATATAAAGGCCAAAGAAGGGAAGAAATAATAAAGATTAGAGCAGAAATTAATTCAATTGAGATGAAGAAAACAGTTCAAAGAATGAATGAATTAAAAAGCTGGTTATTTCAAAGACTAAACAAAATCAATATGCCCCTTGCTAACTTCATCAAAAAGAAGAAAGAAAAAACTAAAATACAAGCGATAAGGAATGAAAAAGGTGAAATCACCACTGACCCAGTGGAAATTCAGAAGATTATCAGTAGCTATTTGGAGAATCTTTACGTTCACAGAATAGGAGCCACAGAAGAAATGGACAGGTTCCTCGAAAGGTTCAAATTACCAAAACTGAATCGAGAAGATATAACAACTCTCAATAAGCCAAGAACAGCCAATGAGGTATGAAACTTAATAAAAAGCTTGCCGATAAAGAAAAGCCTAGGTCCTGATGGATTCACAGCTGAATTCTACAAGAAATTTATGGAAGATATAATCTCTATATTCCTCAAACTCATCAATGAAATTGAAAAGGAAGCAGTCCTCCCAAAATCATTTCTGGAGGCAGGTATTATACTGATTTCAAAAACAGGAAAAGACACAGATTAAGAAGAGAACTACAGTCCAGTCTCCTTAATGAACATAGATGCAAAAATCCTCAGAAAATCCTAGCAAATAGAATACAGCAAATCATCAAGAAGATCATACACCATGACCATGTAGGATTCATCCCAGGAAGCAAGGATGGTTCGATATTCGCAAATCTATAAATGTAATATACTATATTAATAGACTAAAATCTAAAAACCACATGATCATCTCAATTGATGCTGAAAAAGCTTTTCATAAAGTCCAAAACTCATTCATGGACAAAGTCCTACATAAAATTGAAATAGATAGACTCTACCTCAATTTCATAAAAGTCATCTATTATAACTGAACGGCTAACATAATTCTAAATAGGGAGAAACTGAAATCTTTTACTCTTAGATCTAGTACAAGACAAGGATGTCCTGTATCACCATTCCTATTCAATATAGTTTTGGAATCATTATCAACAGACATTAAAAAGAGGGAGAAATAAAAGGAATAATAATAGGTAAGGAAGAAGTTAAATTATCACTGTTTAGATGATGCAATACTTTACTTGGAGGACCAAAAGAACTCTACCAAGAAGCTACTAGAATTGATAGCCAAATTCAGTAACATAGCAGGATACAAAGTGACTACTCAAAAGTCAATAGCATCTCACTTGGAGAGAGACTAGTCTCAGTGGGATCTCTGGAGCTCTATTCATCAAGTCTCCTCTTTGTTTCTTTCTGCATGGATGCATAACACACAACAAATGGAGCACAACCCAGGGCACGGAAGATGACCATGGAGAGAAGAACCTGCGTGTGAATGAGACCATCCAGGCGGCCGGATCATCCTATGACTCAGAGCGCAGGCCCAACCTGTGAGACCGCCCAGGCCACTGTGTCCTGCATAGACCCAGAGTACAGGCTCAGCATGGAACCCTTCAGCAGAAATCCCTGCAAAGAGGCATAGAGGCAAGACACACCCAGCTGATTCAGGAGTAGAACATCTTGCCAGAGTGACACAAAGTGTTCACCTGAAAGGCTGCAGCAGGAAGAAGTGGAACACAGCAGCCAGACCCAAGCCACACCCACCTGGAGGAGTCTGAACTTTGTAGATCAGGACCTGGTGCTAAGGTAATAACTCTATCTAAGCTCTGTAACAAAGGTCAAAAGTATACAAAATTACGAAGAGAAGGAACAAAAAGCAGTCTCAGGCCCCGAGTCCACCAGGTACAAATGCAGAAGACACTAGTATAGAGGAAATTGGAAATCATACATTTGAAATCTCTGAAATAATAGCTTTAGAAGTAAAGAAACAACTTCAGAAAGGGATAGAAAATATCAAATCGAAATAATTTCTGAATTAAAACAAGCAGTGAAAGCTATAGTCCAAGAAGTACTTAGTGCTTCTAAAGAATACACTGATAAAAACAGAGCAGAATATAAAAATGATGGAACCCCTGAATAAGCAACGCAGGAAAGAAATAGAATATATGAACCAGATTCAAAGTGATGTATATGAAATTAAAACCTCAGTCACAAGCTGGCAAATCCATTTGAGTGAAAATGAAAGTAGACTCTCTGATCTTAAAGACACCATTGCAGCTAGTGAAAATGCAAGCAAAGATCTATTAAAAATAATTAGGATGCGGGAAAAAATACTTCAACACCTGCAAGACAATGCAAAGATGAACAATGTGAGACTAATAGGCATCAATGAGAAGGAAGGAGTCAATATAAATGATATCAAAAGAATATGGGCAGAAGTATGAGCAGAATATTTCACAAATATGGGGCAACAATCTGACATTCAGTAACCGAAGCATATAGAACTCCAACTAGCATCAACACAATTAAAACCACTCCTAGACATATAATAATCAAGATCCCAGAAATTCAGCACAGGAACAGTATACAAAATTCTGCTAAAGAAAAGAAACAGATGACATTTAAAGGAAAACCCACCAGCATAATGGCAGATTTCTCTTCACAAACCATCAAGTCAAGAAGAGCATGGACCAAAGTACTTCAACTCTTGCAAGAAAACAAATTCCAACCCAGACTTATATACCCTGCAAAACTCTCTTTAAAGTATAATGGAGAAGTAAAATACTTCTGTGACAAAGAACAATTAAAGAATTTCATGATGACAAACCCAAGCCTACACAGACTACTAAATGATGTTCTAGAGAGGGAGCAAAACGATCACAACCCCATGAAAAAGAATGAAAAGAACCCACTAAATATGGAAAACAATTAAACACAGGAGAATAAGAGATATACGATAGTAGTCTGTCAGTTATTCTTTTGTATACAGCAGCAAAATATTTCCATCAGCACACTCTACAAATGGACTTCTCTTGCATCCTGTGGATCATGATTCCATATGGGACGACAGGGTAGATTTCAAGGAAATAGCTGTAGCTCAGTCTTACAAGTGACACCTGGCCACTAGTAAGTGTCATGGTCATTATCCATGTCCACAACACAGTAGAACTTTGTGTGATATCCTATGCCCAAATGGTCAGAAGTGATGGTCATTTATTTGCCATTCCAGTATTTATCTTATGTTTTCTTCTTAGTACTTCTTTACCACCATGAAAACTTTTTGTCAGTTCAAATGTTTTGAAAACACTTAATTTCAATTAGTATTTAATTTTGTGATTATTGCTTAATCTTAATTTTTATTTTAAGATTTATAGTATATCTTTTAATTACAATTTATCTAAAAGACATATAAAAATTCAAAGAGGACAGATCTGTTTTTTTCCCTTTCTTTCAGAACCTTAGTTAGTGTAGTTTCTTACACGCTTGGTCTTTTTTTTTCTTTCTAATATAGAATAAGATGCTACTTAATTTTGTTCTTCCATAGCTTTTTTTTTTTTTTTTTTTTTTTTTTTTGGTGGAACCAGGAATCAAACTCTGGCCTTTGTGCTTTCCAGGGAAGCACCTATTCTACTGAGCCATCTCTCCAGCCCCCGCTAGCTATTTTTTTTTTTTTTATGCACATGCTTTAATGATTTTTTTTCTTTATAAGTTTTGGACAATTTCATTCTTTTGTATCTTGGTATTACTTCATTAAAATTTCTCTTGCAAAAGATTCATTTTTCCTGGAAATGTGATGTTATAAGTTCAACTAAATTCAGAAATTTTAAATCTTTAAGCCGGGCGTGGTGGCACATGCCTGTAATCCCAGCACTCGGGAGGCTGAGGCAGGAGGATTGTTGTGAGTTTGAGACCAGCCTGAGCTACAAAGTGAGCTTAAGGCCAGCCTGAACTGCATTGTGAGACCCTGTCTCAAAAAGACAAAAAAAAAAAAAAATAATAAATAAATAAATCTTTAAATATTTATTGCCTACCTCTTTCTACTTTGAGAATTCTAATTAAGTGAACATGTTTCTTAATTTTGAAAAAATAAAAATAATTTACTTTTTTTGAGACAGGGTCTCACTATGCATTTCAGGCTGGCCTTAAGCTCACTTTGTAGCTCAAGCTGGTCTTGAACTCACAACAATCCTCCTGCCTCAGTCTCATGAACGCTGAGATTACAGGCATGAGCCACCATGCCTGGCTAGAAAATAAAAATTGTAAAAGAATAATTGTTTCCTTTGAAATATAGATTAATTTTCATTAAACACTTATGTACAAGGAGAATAAGACAGGGAGTTGATGGGGTAAAAATGATCAAAATATGCTATGAACATGTTTTGAATCTGTCAAAATGAAATCCAGTAATCTGAGTGCCCAATTCTGTTGTATTGAAATTAATCAATCTGTTCTAGGTGAGTGGGACCACCCACAGGCCCTCCAGGTCCTCACTCCATCCACTGCCCAGGCCTGGTGTGTGTATGAAACTTTCCCCATCAGGTAGACCCTATGTAGAAAGAATCCTGTGGCAGAACTCCCTTCAGAGAGGCTGGAGGCAAGATGCACCCAGCTAATCCAGGAGCAGAACATCTTGTCAGAGTGTCACAAAGGGTTCACTGCCAAAGGCTGTAGCAGGAAGAAATGGAGCACAGAAAACAGACCCAACCCACTACCATCCGAACAAGTTTGTACTTAGTGGATCATGGCCTGGTTCTAAGGTACAAACTGCACCAAAGCTCTACACCAAAGGTCAGAAGATAGCACTTTTCAAAATGGCAAAGAGAAAACACAATGCCTTCTCAAGCCCTGAGCCCATCCAGAACCAATGCAGGACAAAATAGCAAAGAAGAATTTGGAAATCACACACCTGAAGTCTCTGCAATAAGAGTGTATGAAGCATATGAACAACTGCACAAAGCTATAAAGGAACTCATATCAGAGATATTTTCTGAAATAAGAAAAGATAACTGTAGTGAAAGAATTACTAAGTGCTTCTAAAGAAGACACTGGTAATGAGATAGAGGAGATTAGAAAAAGGATGGAATCCTTGAAGGAGCATCATAGGACAAAAATGGAATGCATGGAGGAGATTCAAAGTGATATACAGGAAATGAAAGCCTCAACCACAAGCTGGCAGAACCATTTGAATAAAGGTGAAAATAGAATTTTATAACGAGAAGACACCATTGCAGCTCATGGAAAGGAAACAAATGATCTCTTACAAACAACTAGGAGTAAGGAAAAAAAAATAATTCAACATCCGCAAGATGCTGCAAAGATGAACAACATAAGACTAATAGGCATCAATGAAAGAGAAGGAGTCAATACAAATGATATAAAAAGAATATGGACAGAAGTCATAGCAGAAAACTTCCTAAATATGAAGAAACCATCTGACATTCAGGTAATCAAAGCATATAGAACTCCAAAGAATTTCACCCAATTAAAGTCACAACTAGACATATAATAATCAAGTTCCCAGAAATTCAGCACAAGAACTGTATACTAAAAGCTGCTAGAGAAAACACAAGGCACACATTTGAAGGAAAACCCAGAATAACAGCAGATTTCTGTTCACAAACCATCAAGTCAAAAAGAGCATGGAGCAAAGTACTTCAAGTCTTGCAAGAAAACAAATTCCAACCCAGACTGCTGTACCCAGCAAAACTCAAGTATGATGGAGAAGTGAAATACTTCCATGAGAAAGAGCAACTAAAGATTTTCATGACAACAAAGCCGATGGTACACAGATGTCTAAAAGATATTCTAGAGAGGTATCAAAATGATCCCAACTTCCTGAATGAATGGAAAAAACCCATCAAAAATGTATACAACAGCAGGTAAATAACATGTCACACATAAGTTAGCACATTTCAGTCAAAACCACCCATGTAAATGGACTCAGTTTACCCGTTAAAGAAATAGACATGCTGCACTGCAGGCTTTCTCATCATCTTCAAGTTCCAGGTCGCTGGTCGCCGTGGTTGACAGTGCGGTTAGGGCCAAACCCAAGATACACCACACACAACCAGTCCTAGAAATGGCATTAAGAAACCTCGGTCACAAAGATATGAATCTCTGAAGGGGGTAGATCCCAAGTACCTCAGGAACGTGTGTTTTGCCAAGAAGCACAAGAAGGGCTTCAAGAAGATGCAAGCAAACAATGTCAAGGCCATGAGTGCGCATGCTGAGGCTGTCAAGGCCTTCGTCAAGCCCAAAAGATCATCCCAAAGGAAGTAAACCGCAGGCTCGCTTGAGTTGCCCATATGGCCCACCTCAAGCTTGGGAAACTCATCTGTGTTTGCATAGCCAAGGGTTGCAGGCCTGGCTGGATGAGGGCTCAGGCTCCAGCTTCTGCTCTGGCCCAGGCTTCCAAGAAGTTTGCATAGTATAAGTATCTTATCTGCCAATGTAAAAACAGGACTGGTATGACACCTGGGGTTCCATCTATAGGGGGCTGGAGGCCTCCTGTGCTCTTTGTACAAATAAACCTGAGGGAGGAGAAAAAGAAAAGAAATAGACTGGCAGAGTGGATTAGGAAGAACAATCCAGCAATATGCTCCACAACAGTTCATCTCTCAGTCGATTGGCTTAACTTCAAACTTTTATCCAGCAGGTAATTTTAATAGTTCTATGATTTATGCCTCAGGAACACAATGGTTTTCATAAGGCATAAATAGTAAAAGAAACGTGTGTACTGTTCTCAAATTCTGTGATTATTTTTTTAAAAAGGCATTTAAATCACATTCCTATTCAATGATCATTTTTGTGTTATGTTCAAGATATTTCTTTAAAATAGTTACTGCTTCTTGATTTTTTCATTTTTTTATATTAATGTTTAGGTTTTGGACTTTACTGTTTCACTGTTTTCAGTGTGAAAATATGCGCTTTTGTATTTATCATTCTTTGGTTTTCAACACCGCTGTAGTATGAAATTTCACATTTATTTGTTAAATCCTAAAATCCTATGAGTGGGTTTCAGACCACTGTTTTAGACCCTTCATTTTTTTTTTTTTTCTCTATCAAATGTGGTTTTTATTCAACTGACAAGCACTTTTCTACAGCTGCACTTGTGGAACATCACATGGCAAAAACAGGAGGCTTTTTTCTCTAGACTTTTTTTAACCTTATTAAAAATGAGATTGGTCCTAAAAATATAGAAAGAAATAAATTTAAATTCACAAAAAACTGTACATTATCAAAAAGTCACTAAAA
>PVKA01005961.1:7588-87024 GCA_004027165.1 Ctenomys sociabilis | reverse complement strand
TTTTTTTTTTTTTTTTTTTTTTTTTTTTGTCTTTTTGAGACAGGGTCTCACTATACAGTTCAGGCTGGCCTTAAGCTCACTTTGTAGCTCAGGCTGGTCTCGAACTCACAACAATCCTCCTGCCTCAGCCTCCCGAGTGCTGGGATTACAGGCATGCGCCACCACGCCTGGCTTCTTCTAAAAGTTTTTGAGTCAGGGTTTGTTGAGTTGCTAAATTTCCCAGAGTGGGCTAGAACTTTAAGTTTCCTGTCTCAGCCTGAGTGCTGAGATTATAGGCAGACACCATCATCCCTGGCCTTTCTGTTTCATTGTGTGTGTGTGTGTGTGTGTGTGTGTTTTGAGACAGGGTCTCATTATGTAGTTCATCCTAGCATTATATAGCCCAGTCCAACTTTGAACTTTTTAAATTTTTAAAAAATTTTTAGGGAAGAGTGTGCAAGGTGTTCAGGGTCTTACTGACCCTGATCAGACTCATAGTGATACCCTGCTTACAGCCTCCCATGAGTTGGGATTATAGGTATGTGCCACCATACCCAGTCTCAATTGCCATCTCAGCACATCCCAGGGGCAGGCCGACAAAGCAGGCCAGGGATTGAACCCCTAGCCCCTGTGCCTGCTTGCAGATGCTTTAATCCACTGAGCTTTTTGTCTGACCTAATTTTTTTTTGATACAGGGTCTCACTATGCAGTGCAGACTGTAGGGGTCCCCCTGCCTCAGCCTCCCCAGTGCTGGGATTGCAGGCGTGTGCCACCACGCTGGGTTTAATTCTCTTGCCTCAGCCTTTGAATAGTAGGATTATAAACATGCATCACCATGACCAACTTTTTATTTTTTTAATGAGACAGGGAGTCAGGCACCTGCCTTTTGAGCACCCATCCATTTCTTTCTCAGGCTTCAATGCTTGATTGGACTTCAGAGTCCAAGGAGAAAGTTAAGAGGAGTTCCCTCACCCTTCAGCTTAGATCCTTTTCAACAGCTATCCAGTAGCTTAGAGGACAGGTACCAGTGGCCTGCCTGTCAAAGTCTGATTAACATTTGGTTAGAGGGTTCCAGATGACACAACTCTGGGGCTGGAGAACAGGCCTAGGGCCTCTAGATCTCTAACATAGAAGAGGGGTGTGTGATAAAGTTTGACTTAGGGAGAAGGGAAGTTGTGGGGTGAGGTGGGCAGAGACCTCAGGGGCTGGCAGGGGGAGGGAAAGCTCAGACTGAGCTGGAAGCCATCCTTGGAGGGCTTTTACCTAGTCTGCCATGGCAGCCATACTTCTGCACCTGGATGGGAAGAAATCTCAGCCTTACTGCCCCATCCTAAGCCAGTTACAAGTGGCCTGGGAAAGGGTGGGGTGCAGAGAAGAGGAATGGCAGAATGGGTGTTCAGGGAAGAAAAAGCAAAGGAAGGAGAGGGAGATACATGGAAGTGAGAAAGTTACTATTGGGGGAGAAAGCCCTGTGAAGATAGTTGAGATCTGAGGAAAAGAAAATAGCTGGAGGAAGAGAGAAGAAAGGAAAAAGAGGATCTCTTTTGTCCTGCAAGTCATCCTACTCACTGTGAGCAACTGGATCCCCCTAATCCAAGCTTGTGCTGAAGTCACTTCTCAGCTCTCAACTTCCATGGCGTTACCTTTGAACCAATAACCATCTTAGTCTGTTCCAATGTGCCTAGAAATGTGCGAGGCATGTAGAAGAGCACTCTGATCTAATTCTGTATTTTGTTGATGTTTACTACATTCAAAGCTCTGTTGAACCCCTGACCCCTGCACCTGCTTGTAGGTACTTTAATCCACTGAGATGTTTGTCTGGCATAATTTTTTTTTTAATACAGGGTCTCACTATGCATTTCAGACTATAGGGATCCCTCTGTCTCAGCCTCCCCATTGCTGGGATTAAAAGTTTTTTTTTTTTTTTTTTTGTCTTTTTGAGACAGGGTCTCACTATGCAGTTCAGGCTGGCTTTAAATTCACCTTGTAGCTCAAGCTGGTCTCAAACTCACAACAATCCTCCTGCCTCAGCCTCCTGAGTGATGGGATTACAGGCATGTGCCACCACATGAGACAGGGTTTGTTGAGTTGCTAAATTTCCTAGAGTGGGCTTGAACTTTGAATTTCCTATCTCAGCCTCTCAGAGTTCTGAGAGTACAGGCAGACACTATCATCCCTGGCCTTTCTGTTTCATTCCCACTGTGGGGGAATAAAGAGGGCAAGGGGAAAGGGCACTGGGACAGCTTGGAGACATAAATAACAACATAGAGTTAGATGGAGAGGGCTTAGGAAGGAAAAGGCAGAAGAGGCAGGAGTGTTGAGTCCAGGGTGAAAAAGAAGTGGGTGGAGGAACCAGAAAGAGGGTCTTGAAAGATGGGAGAGAGAGCAGGAAAAAGGAAAGGGCAAAGGAAAGAGAGAAGGAGGAAGGGGGGAGGGATGTGGAAGAGGGGTGAAGCAGGTGTGCACCCATGGAGGGGGTGGGTAGCCAGGCTTCCATGGGATGCAGGATTGCAGGATCGTCCTCCTTCTCCTCCTGCTTGGTCAGTGCTGTCCACTGGCCAATGAGAGGCAGTTCAGACCACACAACCTTCTCTCTCCCCCTTCTCCTGTAGGGCTGACCTTTCTGTGTCCTTCATCATGTTCAGGGCCTTGAGTTGACTATTCTTTCTTGGGCTCCCTGGACCCCCTTGCCTCCTGGGTGCTGATTTCTGGAGTCAGTCTCCCTCCACTCACTACCCGGCAGCAGCTGTTGCTGTCTCCTTTGGTTCCTGTCCTCTGGATTCAGTTCCCTGAAGTGGGTGGGTGGGCACGTAGTAGCCTGGAGATGACTCCGGCTGTGGTTTGTGCGCTGCTCCATATGCCCTCCCGCCAAAGCAGCCCAAGGTCGAGACAGTTGCATCAGCAGTCCTGCTGGCCCCTTTCCTGCTCCTGAATCTCTGGGGTGGCATCTGGGAGTGGGAGGAGGAGTACAGTCTGCGGTGGAAAATCTGATGCTAACTCCAGGCCCCCAGCCCCACTCAAGCTGACTGTCTCTGCAAGCAACTACAGCTGGACGTTTTCCGTGCGATCACCTCAGGGAACGAGGTCTGGGTTCCAGAAAGTCCAAGTGCTGATAGAGTTTCACAAGGAGGCTTGGTGCTGGAGAAGCCTCAGTGCCCCCTCTCTACCATCGAAGGGTGGGATATGAGCAGCAGGCCTTGAGGAGAACCAAAGCTGGGAGAGATTTGGGGCCCAAGTGGGTCCAGGTTTCTTCATTCTTTTGCATGAATATTCATCATTTGTGCTGGTCAGGGGGACAAAGGGGACATGTGACATGAATGTCTACGTGCATGTGTAGATGTGTGGATAGGCCAAACTCTTGAACATGCCTGTGCTGGTGTGCATGCTCATGTGGGGTATCTGTGTCCTTGCCATGTGTGGGCACCACTCAGTGGAATGTGAGACACTTCTCCCTGCCACCTCACCCCTTCCCTACCTCGTAGCCTTCTCTTTTCACCCCAGAAAGCCAGAAGACCTGGGAGAGTGAATCCTGAAACAGAGGAATGAGTCACTTTAGTGTAAGAGATTTGGGCAAGGGGGCTTCTGGGGCTGGCTGGGATCAGGTGATCATCTAGCAATCGCAGGGGCTACAGGGAGAGCCCTCTAGGCCCTGCTGTGAAGGCTGCTGAGCTGGGAGCTTTAGGGGATGTCTGGTGGTCTCTCTTCATTCCCATCTTTCCTTTCACTAGTGCCTGAGTTGTCTGGACAGGCTGGAGAAGGTTGCTGGGGAGCTGGGAAGGGGCAGACAGGAAGTGCTTGGCTGTTTGTTCCCCTTCTTTCCTGACTCCTTTGTGGCAGCAGTCTGGCTTCCTTCCTCCCCTCAGCCCCTTGGCTCCTGGCTCATTTCCTCTCTTCTTCCCCTAGTGCAGTTCTCAGCCTTGCACAGAGTTTTTCCAAGCTGGGGCTTCTGGGCAAGGGAACCTCTAGATGGGTGAGCTGGGGCTGAGGGATGCCAATGAGATGTTTTGTCCTCAACCCAAAGTCAGTATCTCTGGCTGGCATGGATTGGGAGAGTGGCTCATTTGCCAGGGGATGATGGGAAGCAAGGACCCAGGTGTATCTTTACCTGGGTGCAGTGAAAGCAAGGCTGGGAAGACTTTCGCACCCCAGCCTAGCCTTCTTTGTGCCCCTACTTGGCTGTCCTTGCCTCAGTCTGCCCCTGCCCCACCTCCCACCTCCATCCACTGCCCTACAAGTCAAGGAATGTAAGTTCCTCTCACTCTCTCATTGATTAGTCATGGGTACCCCGATCCTCTCGTGGGAACTGTTACTCACCCTTGGGCCCCACCCCAGGCAGTCTCCTAAGAACTGGCTGAATTCCTGTAGGAGGAGCTCACAGCCCGCCTTGGGCATGGGGGGAGTGTAGGAAGGTGGGCTGGATCTTAGAGACAGCCACTTCTGAACCAGTAGTTTGATCTTATTATGGCCCAGAGGCAGGAGTTTCCTCCTTCCTCCCCACACATTCATGTACACATAGGGAGGTTGGATTCTTGGTATTAACTTCTTTAAAAGCCATAGAGATTTAGCAGAAGGGGTGGATATTGGGGTAGGGGACTGTGTACCATGACTAGGGAAAATCCAAAGTATTGGAGCTTCTAAGTCTCTTCACCAGTACTGGTTTTGGGACTAGGACTAGGGCCTGGGGCCCACTCTTTGGACCTGGCGGAGTGCCCAGGCCTGGCCTCTGTCTCCAAGAATCAGACAGGGACCTTTCCCAATAAGGAGTCTCCTAACTCTGGGTCCACTCCCTTGCTGCCCCCTCCCTCTCTCCTCTAACAGCTCCTCTGCCCTAAAATGGCCAAGTTTTCCCTCTCCCTTTTTCCTCCCCCACACCCAGGTTGTGGGCAGACAGGGGGTAGGTAAGGGTAACACTGCAGAGAGGCTGGATGGCCAGGTTTGCAGAGGGTAATTAATGTGATCTGAAGAAGAAAGAGCAATCGGGCCACATGGTCCAGGTATATAGTGAGTGGGGGTTGGGAGGCTGAGGGTGGGTACACAGCTTCCTGGAGTCATTGTCTCTCCTATAATAATAGCCTATGCTTTATGGCAATACTATGCATTAGAAGAGCTTTATATGTATTAACTTATTTGGTTGGCACTGCCTTTCTATAAGGGAGTTCTGTTGACCTATTCCATAAGATGAAGAAACCAAGGCACAGAAAATTTAATTAGTTTGATTGCAAAAATTTGAGATTCAAACTAAAGCAACCTGGCTTCACTATAGGAAAAACCAACCCATTCCACCCCTTGGGTGTTTGGATGGATTCAGTTTAAACACTCCCAAAGAGAGTTATTGACCTTTTCTTCTCCTTCTCCCCTCCCTTCCTTCCTTTATTTCTAGCAAATTTATTTTTAAAGGTCTGCTATTGAATAACCTGCTAATGATGTGCATTAGCACAGAGGCCAAAACAGTGCAACTAGAGGTGGGTATTGGGAGGAGAAGAATGAAAGAAGTTACTGAAAGCCCTGGGAGAATGAGAAAGAAACCGGCAAGGCTGTGTGTGCAGGGACTTCCTGGAGCCCCTCTCAGTGTCTGCTCATGTTCCAGGTAGTCAACATGGCAATTTATTCTACCTATGGAGAGGGAAAAAAGAAGGCACTGAGAATTCTTTTAGCTCTGAAAGCAGACAGGGGCCTGCTGGTATAGATCCAGGGACTTGTCTTGGAAGTTCCAATTTGAGCAAGACTCCGCCCCTCTTTGTCTCTCAAGCTTATCATTCCCAAACCAAGGGAATTGCGTTAGATGATCCTTGGAGGTTCCATCTTACTCACACACATTCAGATTCTTATACAGAAACTCAGGGGAAAACCAGGGTGGAAGCTAGAGACCTTGTGTGGGGCCAGGAATAAACAAATACTTGGTAACCAGGATGAGCTCAGGGCTCTGGGGGAAAGGGCTCTGTAGGGGCTGATGGGAGGGAAGCCAGGCCAGGAGGCAAGGTCAGACTCCAGAAAGTGAATGGAGGAAGTAGTTGTTCATTCATTCTACCTTGCACCTTCAGAAATGAAACACTAGGAATCTGAACCTCTGATCCAAAGAGGCTGTAATGAGACTATGAGCTCTAGATATCTAAGAGGGGAAAATTCCCAGGTCCCTTGGCAATATCCCCTGGAGAAAAAGACAGCTCCAGTTAACAAGTACCACTTATGGATATAAACGTTTTACATGTATTACTTCATTTAATTTCAAAATCATCTGGAGGCAGCATTTTATATCTTTCAAATTGATATTCTCCAACCAGACATGGTGGTAGACACCTGTAATCCCAGCATTTGGGAGGCTGAAGCACAAGGATTGTTGCAAGTTTGAGACCAGCCCTGGCTGCAAAATGAGATCAAGGCCAACTTGCACTGCATAGTGAGATCCTGTCTCAAAAAAATTTTTTTTAAAAAAGGTTTTCATTCATTTAATCTTCCCAACAACCCTCTAATGTTCACAAGGTTGCTTGATTATAATGGAGAATCTTTAAAATCAAGAAAAATGCAATTAATTTTCTGTTAGGATATTCTAACAGGTAAAAGGGAGCCCCTGGAAGGAGTAGGAAGATTCCTACATTATAGGAAAATGTCTTCTGGCTCTGGCCTGTGAACACATCGGGTGGAATGTGCTTTCCAGTCTTAGACAAATGGGTGGTAAAGATATGGATCTATATCACTGATTAGGCATGAGAAAATCACACGTGGTATCTTTGAAAATATTTCTGAGACGTCTTCAGAGATAGAAACAGTCACAGTGGGTTAGGTATGGTTGCTTGTAATTACAGCACTCAAGAGGCTGACACAAGAGGACTGCCACTAGTTTGTTAGTGGGAGGCAGGCTAGATAGTGAGACCCTGTCTCAAAAACCAAAACAAAAGAAAGGAAAGAAACAATCTTAAGGAGTTGGGATTACCTTAAATTTGCAAAATGACAGAGAGACTGTAGGCGGAATTCAGAGCAAGCTAGCTCTGCTTTGTTTCATCAACTACTAGTCCAATAACAGGAGAGAAGGAAATTAGCTAAACAGTTTCCCTGTTGTTTGGGGCTGATAGGAGACTCTCACCTCCTGTAAGGTTATCTTAAAGTCACTGCATTCTTCAAGCTCTGTAAGGGTGGAAGGTGGAGGTGTGAGGGGGTGTTGTGATGGAGAAGGGGCTGGAAGTAAGAATGACGCTAGTAACATCTGACCAAAGAGAAAGCCTTTTTGGAAGGAGAGGAGGAAATTTGCCAGCAGGGCATTTGGCGGAGGGTCAGTGTTTTTGGGTTCCAGCCTAGGGTGAAGTCAGAGACATAAATCACACCTCCCAACTGCCCGTTTCCGCTTTAAGCTCAGTTCCCAGCCAAAAGCCCAGCTATGCTGCCAGAGTGAGTAAGGAGGGGGACGGGGAGGGGTCAAGGAGCTGGAAGAAGGTGACTGGGAATGATTCTCAGCCAGGAGCGGGAAGCCTGTCTCCTGGAGCAGGCTCAGGGCTGATAGAGGAGCCTCAGCGCAAGTGGGTTGTTGGCCCAGTACTCAGTCTCAGCAACACCCTGAGTATGCTGAATGCTCCCCACATGAAACCTCTGGAACTTTTCTAGAGTACAGATAGGTACCTCCATCAGCTGTTACTGGATTCTGCCAAAGAACTCCAGATCTTCTGGGTGAGAAGAACTAGAAATGAGCAAGCCTCAGGAGAGCCAAGAGGCCCCTGGATCTTTATTAAGATTGGAAACAGCCTCCCCTAGTGATCTGAAAGGACTGTGCTCTGTCATTTCTTTTGCTTTTCCCCCACTGTGGGCTGGTCTGGCTGACCTTCCTTCTCACTTTTGGAGAAACTAAGCAGCTCGTTGTCCTTTTGGTGGGCAGTGCCTCACCCCAGTGACGGGGGAGGCGGAGCAGGTTTGGGGCTCAGTGCACATGCTGAGGGAAGTAGGTGTTTGAAGGCCGGAAATTCAGAAAGCAACTCAGACAATGGCCTTTTCCGCTTGCTTGGGTCCGGGCCACTGGATCCTGTCTGACTCCAACGTCCTCTCCTGAGTCTCCCTTGGTTAGTACCCCACCCACTGTTCACTTGAGGGGAGTTAGGAGAGGCAGGATTTCTCTAGAGGAAAGAAAGGCATGTTTCTCTAGGTGACTGTTCTGGGTTGACCTCAAGGATTCAGGGGCGTAAGTAAACTCATCCACTGTGGGATGACCTGCCTGCATGCCTAGCACCCTCCTCACGTGGTTTGCCATGGCCTCTGCCTGGTACAATTATCAGCACTTAAAAAAAAAAATTATTATATATATATTTAGTACAAGGTCTAAGGGGTCTCACTATGTAGACTGGACTCGTAGTAATTCTGTTTTCAGCCTCCCAAGCGCTGGGACTACAGGTGTGCACCACCATGCCCAGTCTCAATCACCATTTCAGGGTGCCCTGGTGGTGGGGCTAGCATGGCATGCCAGGGATTGAACCCTGGTCCCTGTGTCTGCCTGAGCAGACACTTTAATCTACTGAGCTGTCTGGCTGGACCATAAGCACTTTGACATCTTACAGCAAACATGATACTTTCAGTTTAGGTTGTTTGCCCTGTTCTGTCATCTGAATTGTGTGCTTGCATCTCATTAGATTGGAAGCTTTTGTATTATTATTATTCATTATTTTTCATTTATGTATTTGGTACAGGGTCTCACTCCGCAGATGGGACTCAGTGATCCTCCTGTTTTAAGCCTTTCCAGCGCTGGGATTATAAGCATGTGCCACTATGCCTGGACTGGTTGGCCGGCTCAGTGTGTCTTGGAGGGTGGGGCCAGCGCAGCAGGTGGGACAGCAAGTGGGAACATTTGAGTTAGAAAGCTGTCTCTCTCTCTCTCTGATTTTCTCTCTCTTTCATCACTGGCCTCTGAGCTTGCCAAAGCAGGCACTTTAGTCTGCTGAGCTATCTCGCTGGCCCTTTTATTATTTTTAAATTCAATTAATTATTTAATTTTTTGGGTCTTTTTTTGAGATAGGTCTCACTATGCAGCTGAGGCTGGCCTTGCACTCACTTTGTAGCCCAGGCTGGTCTTGAACTCACATTGATCTTCCTCCCTCAACCTTGCCAGTGCTGGAATCACAGGTGTGTGTCACCATGCCCAGCCTTTTTATTAAATTTTAATTTTTAATTTTCTGAGATAGGTTCTTGCTTTGTAGTTCAGGCTGACCTTAAACTTTCTATGCAGTCAAGGCTGGTTTCAAACTCATGGTAGTCCTCCTGCTTCAGCCTCCTGAGTGTTAGGATTTTAGGTGTGCGCCACCATGCCCTGGAAGCGATAACATGGAGTGAGAATTGTGTGTCTGTCATTTGGTACGGTTCCCAGACAAGCACAGCACAGCAGTGTACACCGCTTGATCTGCAATGGGACAATCTTAGGAATGCTTTGAATATGCCTTTTTCCTTGATAAGAGGGGAGGGGAAGGCCAGAGGAACCAGGACTATCTAAACAGAGGAATGCTCACATGGAGGCCTCTACCTCTTCCTCCTCTTGCCCCGCACATGGTAGAAGGAGAGAGTTTCCCAGTATACCTTTTACTCAGGTTATTTGGGTCTCAGAGTTTCAGTACTGTGACATGATTGTGTCCAGTTATCTTGAGCCCTGCTGCTGTGATCTCGGGATCTGGGATGTGCTGTCACTTGTATCATCTCTCAAAGCCCACTCCGTCTGTGCATACTTCCCCAGCTCACGCCCGCTCCTGCATGGTCTCACGCTTAATTGCCCAGGGCATTTATACAGTTCCTGTGCAATTTAGAAGTTGGATACATTTGGATGTATGTATGATAGAAGCAGTTATAAATATTTTATGCATTTTTAATGTTGACATTTGCCTTTTGCTAGTGTGCTTTTATTTCACTGAGAAAACATGTTTGTTATCTGGAAAGAAGATTGGAATTAGAAAGCTGCCTCTCTCTCTCATCCCATGTTTTTCTGCTAGAGAGAGAGAGAATATATATATATATATATATATATATATATATATATATAATTTTTTAAATTTTTAATATTTTTTCTCTTTTTGAGATAGGGTCTTGTTATGCGATTTAGGCTGCCTTGAGCTCACTTTGTAGCCCAAGCTGGTCATGAACTCACAAGGATCTTCCTGCCTCAGCCTCTCAAGTGCTGGGATTACAGATGTTTGCCTCCATGCCTGGCCTCCTTTAATAGATATGTGATGGGGCAACATTGTTATGTCACTTGCCTGAGTCTCATTACCTTTATCTGTAAAATAGAGGTACTAACTTTTTCATAATTGTTTTAGGAGGGGTATTATATGAACACATTATCTGTACAATTAGAGTGCTTGCCCATAAAACTCCTTTTGAGATGCAGTCTTTTAAGCTGCTCAGTGTCATAGCTTGCACCAGACGTCTCTCTAAAGCTTCACGAGGCCATGGGTGAGGTTTCTGCGTGATGATGGGGTTCCTGCAGGACAGTGCTGTGCTACAGCAACTCATTCCATGCTTTTCCACTGGAAATTGTACCTTAGCATAATGACGGCTGGTGGTGCATCTCAGAGCTGTGGCTGGGGGTTGCAGAGAGCAAACCATTTTGTCCACTTAGTATGACGAACAGTAAGGTATTTACATATGTGCAAAATTGTCAAACTTGGATTTTTACCCCCATAATGCTCTATTTAACAGGTTTTGTGTATGTTTACTGAGCCTCACAGAAGGCAAAGCACACCCACACCACTCTTCTGTAAACATTTTTTTTTTTTTAAACCACAAATAAAATGTGAGTGTGACTCACAGTAGCTGCACCTGGGGAAAGCAAAAAACCATCTGTGTATTCACACACTTAGCACAAGAACAGCAAGTTGTACAGGAGATCCAAAGCAGCAATAAGTGCGTTTTACCCATGAAATGCTCATTGCTACATTTCTGTACATTTAGGATTTGCTTTAATAAAAGTTTTCTTTTGATTTTTCTGGTAGAAGTAGCCCAATCAGTACAGTGGCACATGAAAAACCAGATTTGCAGGTTTTGGAGGAGACAAAGTGAATCAAATCATTCATGCATGGATGATAAATATGATAATAACTAGACATTGGCCACAAAGTCAAAGTTTCTATGACAGTGAAATGTAATAAGAATCAACTAATACGGACATAGGAAATGAAGATCTTCTTGATTCAAATGATGCAGAAAACAGCAATGTGAGTCACATATTCAAGTGGTACAAACAAATTTGAAATGGTACAAGATGGTCATGCAACCAAATGGAATGAGCCAATGTTAGAATTAGTCCCGGGCCACAGAGATAGCTCAGCAGCCTAAGTGCCTGCCTAGGCAAGCGCAAGGACCTGAATTCAATCCCAGGTACCACATGCTGCACTGGCCCTGCCCTGGGTGCATTGAGCCAGCCACCCACATGGCACATGCCTATGCTCCCAGCCAGTGCTGGGGAGGCTGAAACAGGAGGATCATTACGAGTCCAAGCTGTGTAGTGAGAACCTGCACCAAACACATAAAAATAAAAAATTAAAAAAAAAAAGAACTAGTCAAAAAACGCAGTGAGGATCTTGGCAGGGGTGAACCTATTGGGTGGGATGCCAGCACTGATGTTCAATGATGGAAATAGTTTGCATCGGACAAATTGTTACTAAGTGTTGTGAAATACACAGATGGTCAAATATAAGTAAAATGTTCTGTGTGCACCAATAGCCATACTCAAAAATGTATTTATTGGGGCCAGGGAGATAGCTCAGTGGAATAAGTGCTTGCCTGGCAAGCATAAGGTCTGATCCCTGATACCACAAAAATATGTATTGATTGTGATTTCTGAATAGCTGAACTGAAACCATTCATAGATCCATTGTACTTAGCATGGCTTTCTCATGGCAATCATAGGAATTTAAAAGACTTACGGAAAAGTAATGGGTGTGGGCTTTAGGTTTGTAGAGTAATGATGATACTGAGGAGATTCGGTTTCCTTCAAAATTGCCCAAGTTTGATGACAAAACTACCCATCAAGAAAAAAAGAACTGATAATCTGGCTGTTATCCTCTTGTGATTTGAGATTTGTGGGTAGCTGTTGAGCAATTCATACACCATCTGAGTACAGGACTATAGGTGGACATCTTGTAGAATATCGTGGTTGCTGTAGCTTTTATGTAGATGTGGAGATTTATGATGCTTGAAATTTAGAAATTTATCCTGGAACTCAACCACAAGGTCCTTATTTGTATAGTAATAAACCAAATGATGTGAACAGATTTTTTTTTCCCCATCTCCCTAATTAGAATGTGACATTTGACAATTGCTTTACTGGTGTCCAGTTGACTACATCTGCTAACAGAGCACAAGTTGACCAGTGCAGGAGCTGTATACAGGAACAAAGCAGAAATTCCAAATGAAATGTTGCTATTTCAAAACAGAGAATTATAGCCGGGCGTGGTGGCGCAAGCCTGTAATCCCAGCACTTGGGAGGCTGAGGCAGGAGGATTGTTGTGAGTTCGAGACCAGCCTGAGCTACAAAGTGAGCTTAGGGCCAGCCTGAACTGCATAGTGAGACCCTGTCTCAAAAAGACAAAAAAAAAAAAACAAAAAAAAAAAAACCAGAAAATTGTGTAGTATAATCTTTGGATTTCAGAAAGAGATAACATTGACCTCACGTATAGCAAAGAAAAACAGACTGGTACTGCTGATGTCAGCATTGCATCATAATGGAAATATTGATAGGGAAACTGTGATAAAAATGGAAACCTGAGATCGTAACAGTCAGCAAGGAAACTGAAGGTGGACTAGATGTTGCTGGTGCAGCAGCTGTGACGTCACTCAAAGCATAAGGCCTTGGCCAATGGTGGTGTTTTATTTGACCCTAAACATATGTAGCATAGTTTGAGAGTTTACAAAGAAAAAAAGTATAAAATATCACAGAGACATTTTTTAGATGATTGGGAGTGGAACTCACAGGGCATTATTTATAGCAAAGGAAAAACAAAAGGCTTCTGCCAGGAAACTACGCAAAAAAAATGTGAGTATCCTGGTGAGTAGACAGGTGAACAGGCAGGTGCAGCATCAGAAAGAGCTAGGAAAACTAAAAAGATGTCAGCTGTGCTCTACAGGAAAGCACAGAAAAACAAAACTCATGTGCTGTCAGTGTTGCCCATGGAACATGCAAGGCTTATTTCTGTGGCAGACTTTTGTTTATATTAATACTGTAGTGCACATAGGTTTTGATTTCTGATGGTATCTTTTAAGACCTTTTTTTTTTTTTTTTTTGGTACCAGGAATTGAACTCAGGATCTTGTGCTTGCCAGGCAGGTGCTTTGCCACTGAGCTCTATCGCTGATCCATCTTTTAGATTTTATAAGCAAGTAAACAGTTGATATGAAAATGCTGTCTATTCTAAGCACTCCTTACATATTTGACGCTTTATATTTTATTGTCATGCTAAGCATACATTGTATAATATAGTAGGAAGCTTCTCACATAATGGGAAGAGAGGTGACAAGAATGGCCTGCCACACAAGAAAGGGAAAGCTAAGCACATGTGCTGTCAGCGTGAGATGTGTGCATGGAACATACAGTTTTCATGTGTGAAGACTGTCTTGGGTGTGACAGGTCAAGCAAAGCTTATTTTTGTGGTAGAGTTTTGTTGGTATTTTCATGGTAGCTCATATAGGAATTTATTTCAGCTGTTATTTTTTAGACTTTGTATACCAAAAAGTCAATGTTGAAAATTTTGATGTTAAGTGGGATGTGGTGGCACACACCTGCAATCCCAGCACTCAGGAGGCTGAGGCAGGAGGATCATTGCAAGTTCCAGATCTGCCTGGGCTACAAAGTGAGCTCAAGGCTAGCCTGAGCTGCATAGCAAGACCCTGTTTCAAACAGACAAAAAACAGAACAAATCAACAAACTTTTATTTATTTACTTTTTATATTTTTGTATTTAGTATAGGGTCTACAGGGCCTCACTGTGTGTATCGGACTCTTAGTGATTCTCCTGTTTTTCAGCCTCCCACATGCTGGGATTACAGGCATACCACAGGTCTAGTCTCTGTTGCAGTCTCAGCAGGCCCCCAGGATGGAGCCGGTACAGCAGGCCAGGGAACAAACCCGAACCCCTGTATTTGCGTAAGCAGATGCTTTAATCTACTGAGCTATCAGGCCGGCCCTAAAGCAATAAACTTTTACAAAGATGTTTTATAAACCTTCAGTGAATATTTGTCCCTGAAATACTTTCCTTGAAGAACATTTCTTTCTTCTTTTTTTTTAAAATCACGTATTTGGTACAGGGTCTAACTACACAGCTCAGATTGTTAGGGATCCTCTTGGTTTTAGCTTCCCCAGCGCTGGAATTATAGGTGTGTGCCACCATGCCAGGTCTTGGGGGTGGCTCAGTACACCCGGGATTGGAGCTGGAGAAGCGTGCAGTGCCAGGGATTGAGCCCCAGTCCCTGTGCTTGCGTAAGCAGGCGCTTAGTCCACCAGGCTATCTTGCTGGCCATTCAGTGAATATTAAAAATACAATATTTTAGTTTTTGAGGGTTTTTCCTGTTCTCATTCCTTAATAAAACTCATAAAATTAAAATTAATAATTCATCAATAGAAATATCCTAAAAAATAGACTTGGATATTATAAACCCACAATTTTATACCTCTATGATAAAATTTGTGGATGATGCTTGGATTAAGAGCAAACCACCCTAGCTGGGTGTGGGGATGCATGCCTGTTATACTAGCACTTGGGGAGGCTGAGGCAGGAGGATTACATGAGCTCATGCCAACCTGGACTATATAGTGAGTTCAAAGCTTGTTTGTTTATTTTTTATTTATTTTTTGCAGAACTGGGGATTGAATTCAAAGCTAGTTTGAGCTAAACATTGAGTCCTTGTCTCAAAAAAAAAAAAAAAAAAAAAAAAGACTAAGAATGCCCCACCTTAAGGGCAGGTAGCCTGGATAAAATATAAAGGGACAGAAAGAGGGTTTCTGCTGCTACTGTTCATCTTCTGCTGCATCTACTACCCAGCAATGGAGCCCACTCTACAAACTGTGAGCCAAGGTAATCCTTTCCTCTTTTAAGTGTAGGGGTGGGGTATTCTGTCTTCCCAACAAAAAAAGTAACTTAAGACACCCAGGCTGGAGCAAATTCTTTTTTTTTTTTTAATTTTATTTATTTGTTATGTAATCGCCCTATATAGTTTAGACTAGTAGTGATCCTCCTGTCTCAGCCTCCCCAGTGCTGGGATTACGGCATGTGCTACTATGCCTGGTTTTGAGCTAGCACAGTGCCTGGGTTTTGGGAGCCAGCACAGCATGCTCTACCAGGGATCAAACGTGAGTCCTTGTGCTTGCCAGGCAGGTGCTTAGACAGCTGAGCTATCTCCCTAACTCCTAGTCACAAAGTTTTGATCATTCTGCTTCAGTCTCTCTGTAGCTAGGGTGTGCACAACCATGCCTGCTTTTGGCTGTCAATATGTAGGGTCTCATTTAGTTTGTCTGAAATCTAATCCAAGTTTAATGTACTCTCAATGTAAGGTCATCAGTTCCTGCTAGAAGCTTTCCTTATCCCCTATCAGTATGCCAGATTTCACTAGTGACAGTGACAGCACTTATCCCCACTATACTCTTTCCAGGTACAGTGGTGCCTCAGTTCAGAAGCTTAATTCTTGTCGTGATTATGCTCACAAACTGAATTGGTTATAAGGCAAATTTCTCCATATGGGCAACATTGAACCTAACCATTGAAAAAATTTAAAAACATTTTTATGTATTTGGGCCAGGGAGATAGCTCAGTAGAATAAGTACCTACCTGGCAAGCACAAGGTTCTGAGTTCAATCCCTGGTACTGAAAAAAAAAAGTTAGCCAGGTGTGGTGGTGCATGCCTGTAATCCCAGCACCCGGGAGGCTGAGGCAGGAGGATTGTTGTGAGTTCAAGACCAGCCTGAGCTACAAAGTGAGCTTGAGGCCAGCCTGAACTGCATAGTGAGACCCTGTCTCAAAAAGACAAAAATAAATAAATAAATAAATAAAAAGTATTTGGTACAGGTGTCACTGTGCAGCTCAGACTCATAGTGATCCTCCTGTCTCAACCTCCCTAGCACTGGGATTACAGGTGTGTGCCACCATGCCTGGTCTTGGTGGCCAGCTTAGCACACCTGGGGGCAGGGCCTGTGCAGGCATGTGGTGCCTGGGATTGAACCCTGATCCTTGTGCTTGCCTAGGCAGGTGCTTAGATTGCTGAGCTATCTCCACGGCCACCTAACCATTGAATCTGATTCAGTTTTCATCCAATTTGAGTTGTGACCAGAATTGTAGAGAGAATTAAATTCACAAACCAAGGTATTACTGTATCTTCTACTAGACTGAATTCTATAAGGTACGAATTCTTTCTTTCTTTTTTTTTCATGGTTTAGCACATTGCCTAGATCAGTAAATGTTTATTTTATTTTATTTTTTTGTCTTTTTGAGACAGGGTTTCACTATGCAGTTAAGGTTGGCCTGAAGATCACTTTGTAGCTCAGGTTGGTCTCGAACTCACAACAATCCTCCTGCCTCAGCCTCCCGAGTGCTGGGATTACAGGCCTGCGCCACCACGCCCGGCGATCAGTAAATGTTATTTGAATAAACCAGGCCTTTAAAAAATAATACAAATGTAACAGTGACATTATGAAATTGTATGATAGCTACATTTTTAATATATTTTATGATTATGTGACACATAGACATGAAAACATTAGTAGTATTTTAACAAGACAGTAGTCCCTTTCCCCCCCAAAGCTGGTGATTGAATCAGAACCTTCATACACTGAATCATATTCCTAGACTTCTTTCTTTTGAGACAGGGTCTCACTATGCAGCTTAGGTTGGCCTTGAACTCACCAGGTAACCCATGTTGGCCTCAAACTCAAAGTGATCTTCCTGCCTCAGTCTCCCAAGTGTTGGACTTAAATTTTTTTTTTTTTTTTTTCATTTGAGACAGGTTCTTGCCAAATGGCCCAGGCAGGGCTCAAAACCTGATTCTCTTGCCTTAGCATTCCAGAATGCTGAGATTACAGGCATACAGCACTATACCTAGCCATTATCATGTTTTTAATGACATGGATGTGGGGATGTGGTTCTGCTATTTGTTAACCTTAGTTGCTTTAGCTTTCCTCACAGAACCATATAATTTTTTTTTTTTTTTTGCGGTACTAGGGATTAAACTCAGGACCTTGCACTTGCCAGGCAAGCACTTATTCTACTGAGCTATCTCCTTGACCCCATACAAAATTAAATTAGTCTTTTTTGAGACAGGCTTTCACTATGCAGTTCAGGCTGGGCTTGAACTTACTATGTAGCTCAGGCTGGCCTCAAGCTCACAGTGATCCTCTGGCCTCAGCTTCCCAAATGCTGGATTATAGATATACCACCATTCCTGGCTAGAACTGTGTTCTATTAGTGTGATAGAGGTTACCGAAGTGTAACATCTTCTCTCCTCTTCCTCTTTCTAGTAACATGACCTCTCCACCCTGTCACCCTCACAGAGTTGTAGCAGGGTATGTGGCTGCTAGCTAGATACTATAAAGTCCAGACTCCATGGTGGTAGGTGGTGGCCCCATAACTAATTCTGGTCAAAGGAATGCAAGTGAAGCAATATGCATGACTTCTAGGTCATGGCATGGCCCTAGTTTACTAGGACCTGGTGACATTAAGCAGCCATCTTGGATAGATTTGCACAACTTTTCCATCAGTTGAGAACCATCTAGTCCATTTATCTCTGGAATACTACTTTATTTAAAGAGGCCTGATCTATCGTGGGTCTGTTAAAGCAGTATGGCTACATTCTTTGCATAAAGATCAAGATCTGCTAGGCATGGGGGTGCCTCCCTATAATTCTAGTACTTGGGAGGCTGAGGCAGGAGAATCCTCATGAGTACAGCAAGACACTCTCTCAAGACACAAACAACAAAAACAAAACAAAGAAAAGGTGTCAGGGATGTATCTTAGTGTCAGTGTTCCCTGGACTGAATTTCTAGTACTACAAAAGAAAATTCTAGGAAACACCAAGTGGATGGCTGGTGCAGTGGGACGGGCCGGGGGCCCAGGCATGGGAGGCTGTCGTGGCTTTCTCGGAGGCTTTGGCAGTGGCCTTTGAGGTTGTGGGTGTGGCAGAGGCAGGGGTGGGGCCTGGACAGAGGCTGTGGAGGCTGCATGTAGTAAGCTGAGAACAAGCTGGGCCAGATGGTCAAAGACATGAAGATCAAGCCCTGGAGCAAATTTATCTTTTTTCCTTACCCATCAAGGAGTCTGAGATTACTTACTTTTTCCTGGGAACATACATCCCTCAAGGATGAAGTTCTGAAGAAGCAAACTTGTGCTGGTCAGCGGACCAGGTTCAAGGCCTTTGTCGCTATTGGGGACTACAACGGTCATGTTGGCCTGGGTGTAAAGTATTCCAAGGAAGTAGCCGCTGCCATTCGTGGGGCCGTTATCCTGGCCAAGCTCTCCATTGTCCCGGTGAGGAGAGGCTACTGGGGAAACAAGATCGGCAAGCCCCACACTGTTCCTTTCAAGGTGACGGGCCGCTGCGGCTCTTTGTTGTTGCTTCTGATCCCTGCTCCCAGAGGCACTGGCATTGTCTCAGCCTCTGTGCCCAAGAAGCTGCTGCTGATGGATGGTATCGATGACCGCTACGCCTCTGCTAGGGGCTGCACTATTACTTTGAGCATTTCTGGTCACAACTCAAATTGATGCCATCTCTAAGACCTATATGACCCCTGACCTCTGGAAAGAGACTATGTTTACCAAGTCTTGCTATCAGGAATTTACCGACCATCTTCTGAAAAACCCACACCAGAGTCTCTGTCCAGAGGACTCAAGCTCCAGCAGTAGCTATAGTAGCTATAAAAAGTTTTTACACAAGAAAAATAAAATGAATTAAGTAAAAAAAACAAAACAAAACAAAAATATCCCCCCCAAACCCCAAATCCCCTGTTTATGAAAAAGTCTCCTGACATCTATTTTACTTAATTGCTTTTTGTGAAAAATTGAAACACATATTCTTTTTTTTTTGGCGGTACCGGGGATTGAACTTCAGACCCTTGCACTTGCCAGGGAAGTGCTTATTCCACTGAGCCATCTCCCTGGCCCCTGAAACACTTATTGTTATAGATTTATAAATACACTAGGTATTTTATTATTATTTACTACTTATAAGAATTTGCACCCCAGGTGGACTGTTTTATAGTCATCCTCCAAGATGGCACTAGGGACCTACAGCTTGGTATTCATCCAATTTCTCTGTTTCCTTCTTACACTGAAGAGTGCTTGACCTGTGTGGCTAATATAATACTGTGAAAAGGACACATATAACTACCAGTGCTAAGTCATCAGTGACGTTGCGGTTTTCAGCTTGGTTTCTGTTGTTGATCCCTTGGCCTGAGGGAAGCTAACTACCATGTGATGTGGGGAGCCCAAGGAGAGGACCTGAGACCTGCTACCACAAGCCTGCACCAACTTGCTGGCCATGTGGGCAAGGCATCTTGTGCTACGGGTGACCAACTACAGACAACCTTCAGATAGCAGCTTTCATGGACATTTTGATGATAGCTCCATGACAGACATGAGTCAGAACTAAGTTGCTTGAGGCTGGGCTCTCCGAGATGTCAAGATGGGAGGATTGCAAGTTTGAACCCAGTCTGGGCAACTCAGCTTCTTAGTGAAGTCTTGTTTTGTTTTGAGACAGGGTCTCGCTATGTAATTCTGGCTGGCTGTGATCTCACTATGTAGCACAGGCTGGCATTGAACTCACAGGGATCCTTCTGTCTCAGCTTCCCAGGCATGAAATCTTATCTTGAAATAAATAAAATGGCTAAGAATGAAAATCCTGGGTTCAATCTTTAAAATTAAAAAAAAAAAAAAAAAAGATAAAAAAGGGCCTGGGGAGAAGGCTCAGTAGAAAAAGTGCTTCCCTGGTAAGTGCAAGGGCCTGAGTTCAATCCCCAGTTCCACCAAAGGGGGGGGAAAATAAAACAAACCTGAGATTAAAAAAAAGAAAAAGAAATAGAAAAAATCCAGCGTGGTGACACAGGCCTGTATTCCCAGTAGTCTGGAGGCTGAGGTAGAAGGATCACCATGAGTGCAAGGTTATGGTATAGGCTGTAAATTCCTTGAAAGTCTATCCCCACTAGCACATAGTACCCATCTTGTGGAAGATGGGAAGTGACATTTTTTAAAATTCAGCATAATGCAATTGGATGAAATGAGATTGATTACTCCATGCTGACTGTTCATTCTTCTCTGAGGGTTAAGATTTCCTAGGATAGTGAGGAAATGAGTACTGTCGTCATACTGGAATCTTTGTAAACTCTGTTCTTAATACTTAAACAGGATATTTTCTTAAGCCTGGGTGATGGGAAAATTCTGGTAAATGGGAAGTTTCTAGTGTCCTAAGGAAACTCACCTGAGCACAGGAAGCAAACACTGCTTCGAGGGGAAGTGAAGCTTCTTCACGGGGTGCATCTGGGTACAGGTCTTGCTCCAGGGATCGGATGAACAGCGCCCAGGGAGCTAGAACTAACAGCCCACTGGGACTATGAATGGGCAGGAAGAAACTTCTGAGTGGAGAAGTGGATCAGAGACAGATTTGTTAGATTCAACCTCAATCTCTTCTCAAGACAGGGTCTTGCTCTTGAGCTCACTTTGTAACTCAGGCAGTATGGTACTTTCAATAATCCTCCTGCCTCAGCCTCCGGAATGCTGGGATTACAGGCAGGCACCACCCACAGATGTATTAATTCGATGCCCGTTGTCCATGGAGGCCACACAGCAGGCTGGATAACTGCATGTTGCTTAGTTTGTGGCTCCTGGTTCATGTCACTTTCAGATCTGTATCTGTGTGGGAGTTTTAGGAGGATGGAGGTTCCTCCATGGGTGTAAGATACTGGCATTTTCAGATTGGCTGGAAGGAGGACATCTCACTGTGAACTTAGAATATATGCTGGCAGCCGGGCGTGGTGGTGCAGGCCTGTAATCCCAGCACTTGGGAGGCTGAGGCAGGAGGATTGTTGTGAGTTTGAGACCAGCCTGAGCTACAAAGTGAGTTTAAGGCCAGCCTGAACTTCATAGTGAGACCCTGTCTCAAAAAGGCAAAAAAAAAAAAAAAAAAAAAGAACATATGCTGGACAGCTCCGAACTTTGAAGTTCTCTGAGATTCCTCTCTTTTCAATTTTCCATGACCACAGTCTTAGTATAATGCCTCCCTAGCTGGATACCAGAAGCTATGGGGTCACACAGGATATGTCCCAGGCTAAAGTTTCTAAGGAAGGAATAAAGAGAAAGGAGGCAGGTGTGGGTTAGGGTGAGTGGACTGGACAGTAGCAAAAGCACCCCTGCTTCCCTGCTTCCACTCTCCCTCAGGCGCTCCAAAACAGTAAGCTACCTATTGCCCTATCATTTCCCCCATCATCCCAGGCAGGCTTACTCTGTGACACCACCTGCTGGACACCAAGGAGAGCAACAACTTTGTCCCAGCTAAAACTTCACCAGTATGCTCCAACTTTACCCCTTTTTTCTCAGAATGTGTTGAGACTACAGTTTTCTCCTTGGATGCACCGGGTACAAGTTTCCCCATATGCCTTCCTTTTCCAACTATTTAAAAAAAATCAGGCTAGGTAAAGAGCCTTACTTCCTTGCTTCAGTTTCTGTAGGGTGAACTCTCTGCTAGTTGTGAAAGCAAGAGGATCATATCTAGTTTTTCCTACTCTACTCTCGTCACATAGATTGCACCATCCTGTGCTGTGGGTGGAACCCAGGCCTTACGTGTGCCAGCCAAGCGCTCCACAGCCCAGCTCCACACAGTCTACTTCTGATCCAGATGCATGCATGTGGTTTCACCACATACCAAAGGACAACAGCTGGCTGCTCTCCATCTCAGTCCTGATGCTATCTGATTCCACAGGTTGAGGGCTCTGCCCTAAGACTGCCATTCTTCTCTTTCTGAGATGCCAGTCAAAGTCCCTGATGCTTCTGACTGCATAGCTGTAAATGAGGATTGCTGTTCCTGAGCGACTTACAGAACTCAGAGAAATACTGACTTATAGTTACCAGTTTATTATAATGACTACTACAAGGGGTGCAGTTGAGGAGATGCATTGGGTTAAGCATGCAGAAGGGGCAGTTTCCATGTTCTGGGGCCACCCTCTAGAAATCTTTTCAGCTGAGACCTCTTTGAACTCTGTCCTTTTGGGTTTTTATGGAGATTTCACTGCATATCTAATACTAACAGGCTGGGTGAGGAAAGTGAACCAAGCCTGTCTATTTCAGCAGTCCTGAATGAGGAAGGCCTTCTTACCTATGATAAAGGTAGGTCAGAGAATTTCTTCACAGCCAGCTCCAAGACAGAAAGGTGGGGAAAGGTTAACTGTTGTATGACCTGTCATGGAGAAGAAAAATTCTACTTTCCACCATGTGTCCTGAGCAGGAAGCTGTGACTTGGGAACCACAGCTGATACACACATCATACCCTCCTATACCCTCAGACAGAAAGCAGCAGGTAGGTGAGGTCAGAACCTAGAGTCCATTAGAGAAGGGAGAAAGAAATTCTCACAAAGAATTGTCTTTACTCATCTCCCACCCCCTACCCAATTCAGACATAGGAAATGGGTTATTCGCTACTGTTTCTTCCCTCCTGCCCTTCTGGTTTGAACTCAGGGCCCTTACACTGAATTATAGCCCCAGCCCTTAAAATATATATATTCCTCTCCCCCAAGCCCTTTTTTGAGAGTCTCACTAAATAGTGTAAGTTGCCCAGGATAGGATCAAACCTGTAATCCTTGTTCCTCAGCCTCCAGAGTATGGGGGTCACAGGACTGCAGCACCACACCTGACTACAGTGGTTTTCATATCTACCAGCAGTCCTCTTCTTCCCTTGCCCATTAGCAAAGAACCCGTTAACAATCTTTCAGTTCATATTGTTTTGTTTTAGAGACAGGGTCTTGCTGTATAGTTCAGGCTGGTGGTTACCTCACTATGTAGCACAGGATGCCCTGGAACTGGAGGCTTTCTTCTGCCTCAGCCTCCCGAGTGTTGGGATTATAGGTGAGCACTACTATGCCAAGATAGGAAAATAATTTATATCATATCCAAGCATTTACTGTCCTTTACCAGTAATGGATTATATGGGCTAAAAAAACAGTCATCTTTCTTTCTTGATGGCTGGTTTTGACTTGAAGTATTCCTTTAAAATTTTTTTCTTTTTGAGACAAAGTTTCATTATGCAGTTCAGGCTGGGCTCCCATCCATCCTCTGCCTCAGCCTCCTGAGTGCAGGGATTATAGGCATGTGCCAAGGTGCTCAGATCTATTAGAGGATCTTATGACTTTTTTTAAAGGTATTTGGCACAGGGTCTTACTATGTAGCTAGGACTCGTAATGATCCTCCTATTACAGGCATGCAGCACCACGCCTGGTCTCAGGGTGACTCAGTGCACCCAGGGGTGGGGCCAGCACTATATGTGGTTGGTGCTGGGGATCAAACCCTGGTCCCTGTGCTTGCCTAAATACTTAGTCCTCTGAGCTACCTTGCCAGCCAATGACATAGGTATTGTATTCCTATTATCTTCATGTTGCAAATCAGTACTATGCTACACTTAAAAAAAATTATTTGGTACAGGGTCTTGCCATGCACCTCAGACTTGTAGTGATTCTCCTGTCTCAGTCTCCCCAGTGCTGGGATTACAGCTGTGTGACACCTCACCATTTTGGTGGCATGGAATGCCCGGGCTTTTGGGGACAGAATGACACACAATACTGGGGATCAAATCCTGATCCTTGAGCTTGTCTGGTAGGTGCTTAGACCACCAACCTATCTCCCCAGCCCACTATGCTATACTCTTTTTTTGGTGGAACCAGGGATTGAACTCAGGCCCTTGAGCTTATTCTACTGAGCCATCTCCCCAGAACTTACACTATACTCTTGACTCGGTGATTAATGTGTGACCTAAAAACATATATAGGTCCTTAAAAACTTAGTGTAATTATGGTCCTTGTAAATTCCTAAAAAGCTCTTATTTAAGTAATATGTGGTTTTAGAAATTTTATTGTACACTCGAGTGAATATGAAGTATATTGTGAAAAACAGATTTTCATGTACTGTTTCTACATATTCTGATCCAAGAACTCTGGACCAAAGCCCAGGCATTTTAAAATAACCGTCCAAAGTAATCCTGCTGTAGGTGATAGTTAGTTGGACTATGTTTTGAGAAAGTCTTTGACTATAAATGGCCCGAGGGTAGGGCTGTAACTAAAACAAATCTTCATGTGTACATCATATTTAATTTGGCTCCATTTAATTTAGCAATGGATGTCACACATTGGGACTTGTATCATTTCCGAGTGAGAACTAGACCTTGCTATTTCAGTTTTTTTCCTGAATCAAGGAGAGGAAGCCCTGGGGCCGTGTCTGTTAGAAACCCTCAGAAAAGAAACTGAGTTGTGCTGTTAAGTGGCTTTTTGTTTTCTCCCAACCTGAAACTTGGGCAATACACTGGGCTTGGTGAAGGAGGCTGTGAAGAAGCTGCTATCCTCTCCACCTTTTAAAATGCACAATGCAGGGAGTGGGGAAAAGGGAAGAGAGTCCAGGGACCAAGCTGGAGTTGGTAAACAACCCTTGGAGCAAAATAAGAAAGCATATTAGCAGTGGAGAAACAAAGGCTGCATACAGCTCCTGAACACCCTAGTGTTCTCTGCAGCCAGCACCAATCACTGCGGCTGTCTCCTATTTTGAGGAAAACAGCAACAACAACAAAAAATCAGTCTGGCTAACTGACCCCTGGCTAACATCTGAAGGTTTGTCTGGAAATGGTTTTCTGAAAATTGTTTTTACATCAGAAAAGCAAAAGAATGAAGGATAATTCTTAAAGAAAGGAACAGACCAAAAAAAAAAAAAAAAAAAAAAAAAAAAAAAAAAAAAAAAAAAAAAAAAAAAAAAAAAAAAAAAAAAAAGCAAAAAAAAAAAAACCCAGCAAGTGCCTCCAAGAGCCCCTAAAAGGCTGCAAGGGATCATCAGAAAACTCAGTTTCATTTCTGGTATAGCAGACACATTTTTTTTTTTGAATGTATTTGGTACAGGGTCTCACTACACAGCTCAGACTCATAGTGATCCTCCTGTTTTCAGGTTCCCCAGCACTGGGATTACAGGTATACGCTACTATGCCCAGCCTCCATAGCTGGCTGGTAGTGCTGGTGCAGCATGCCGTGCCAGGGATTGAACCCTGATCCTTGAGCTTGCCTAAGCAGGCACTTAGTCTGCTATCTTACCAGCCCTTCAATTCACTTCTTACTGAGGCTGTGAGCTCCAAGAATCAGTGATGGTTTTTTGAAGAATTTCTTCCTCTCTTCTCAGAACAGATTAGCCAAAATCTCAAATTGAGAAATTAGGGAATATGGAAGTTTGTCTATGTATTTATAAAAGACTATTTTAGGCTGGGTGTGGTGGCGTACAACTGTAATCCCAGCTCTTGGGAAGCTGAGGCAGGAGGATCACTGCTTAAGACCAGCCTGGGCTTCGCAGTGAGCTCAAGGCCAGCCTGAACTGCACAGGGAGACTGTTACAAAAGACCGGAAAAAAGAAAAAAAAGACTATTTGATTCAATGTATTTTTTTTTTTCCCCGCAGAACCAGGGATTGAACTCAGGCCTTTGTGCTTTTCAGGCAAGTGCTTAATCTACTGAGCCATTTCCCCGGCCCTGATTCAATGTGTTGAGGGCAAGTTCTCCCATTGCCTCTCTCACCTCACCTGGATGGCCTCAGAGAATGTTTTAAAGTTGACAAGAAAGTTCTACAGAATGAGCAAAAGCTCCAGAAATGGTTGTGTAGTCCTGTTTTTCCACTGGGCCTGGTGACAAACACATGTAATGCTAGCACCTGAGAGACTGAGGCAGGAAGATCATGTTGAATTTGGGCTACATAGAGAATTTAAGGTCAGTCTGAAGTGTCTCAAGAACAAAACAAAAAAAAAATTTTTTTTCAGTTGAATAACTAAATAACCAAAACTGTGGGGTTGAAGATCATATAGTTCCAGTGTCTTCACAGAAGACTGAGGCACAGAAAATTTTAACTGACATATCCAAGGTCCTTGGGCTAGTCTTAGGTTGAAGATTAAATGTATACTGACTCCTACTTCAATGTTACCTTTTGACTGTTTTATTTTTTTATTTTCTGGTGTATGCAGGGTCCCACTACACAGCTCGGACTCAGTAGTGATCTTCATTTTCAGCTTCCCCAGTGCTGGATTACAGGCATGCCTCACCATGCCCAGACTTCATTGCTGGCTCAGCATGCCTGGAGGCAGGGCTAGCAGCATGCAATCCCAGGGATGGAACCCTTGCTGTTGGGCTTACCTTAGCGAGGGCTTAGTTTGCTGAGCTATCTCACCCACCCTGACTTGTCTTTTTTAGACAGTATCACTATGCAGCTCAGACCAGACTTGAATTTGTGGTGATCCTCCTGCCTCAGCCTCTCAGGTGTTTTCAATACAAGTAGTTGCCATCATGCTCACACTTTTCTCCAGTAGTTCTAACTTTTCCACTTAGTACTCAAGTACTAAGCAAAACACTTTTTTTTTGTGGGGGAGGTGTTGGCATATGATATCTAGTCCTCTAAACTACAAAATACTGATTTTCCTAAAAACAAAAAACACACATCTGGGTGCTGGAGCACATTCCTGCTATAATCTCAGCAACCTTGAAGGATGATGCAGTAGCATCCCAAGTTTGAGGCTAGCCTGGGCAATTAAGCTGGCCATAGAACTCAGTGAAGCTTTCCATCAAACCCCTAGTCACACACGCACACACACACACACACACTCTCTCTCTAAAAAAGCAAACTTTCAAAAACCTCAACATGCTATGGAGCAAATTCTCAAAGTTCCGGGTGCTGATTACCCAATTTATTTTTTCTCTCAACTGACCACACTCAGATGTTTACATTTGTTGGTAGTTCTATAAAAAGCCTGACACTGTACATACTGTGGGATTATAGTATGGTAGTTTCTTCTCAAACTCAGTAGTCCAGTGGCCACCTGAGGCTGTAGGCCTTTGGTGGGTTAATTCAATAGTGGTCTGGGAATGATCCCTAGAGGCCCCACTTAGAGCCAGCTCCTCTAGCTATTCATATAATTTTTTGTAAACAATCTCTGTAATTTTTCCTTTCTGCTCAAAGTATTGTGTGCTGTGTGTTTCTCTAAGTCCTTCTTGATACAGGCATTTAGAAGATAATTATAATTCAATAAATAACTTCAAAGAATGAACAGAGTATAGAACATAGAGCTTGAAAAGGGTAAAGTGACAACATTTGAGTTGGAACTTGAAGATGGGACAGAAATTTGCTAAGCAGGGTCTGGGGAGATAGCTTGGTGGTCTAGGTGTCTGCCTGGCAGGCACAAGGAGCTGGGTTCAATCCCTGGTACCCTGGGTACATGCTGTGCTGGCCCCTAAAACTGGGCATGATAGTGTGCTGGGGAGGCTGAGACAGGAGGATCACTTACAAGTCTGAGCTGTGTAGTGAGACCCTGTACTAAATAAACATATAAATGATTAAAAAAGAAATTTACTAAGCAGAAAAGTGTGTTTGTGGAGTAAGGACATTTTAGGAAGTAAGATGTATGGTGGGATGTGTGAGGACTGAGCCCCCCAGCCCCCAACCTGCTCACCAGCACAGACAATGCTCCCTGCAGGGAGCTCAGCTCTCAGCAGTTTATTCAGCTCATATCACTTGTCACCAGCAAGCACAGGAGGTTGTGAAGGAGATAAGATAGGACAAGGAATTTGGTAGGGTTCAGGACATCTGGAGACACCTGAAAATTTATACCAGACCTTCCAGGACTTTGCCCATTGAGGTGCAAGACTGCCAGAGAACTCTGAGCACAGATGTTTATTACAATCTTCCTGCCTCAGCTGGATATTGTGGCACATGCCTGTAATCCCAGCACTTGGGAGGCTGAGTCAGGAGGATCATTTTGAGGAGTTTGAGGACAGCCTAGGATATAAGGGCAGTTCAAGGGCAGCCTAAAATGCATAGTGCAACCCTGACTCAAAAAGACAAAAGAAAAAAAAAAAAAAGACCAAAATAAATAAATACATTTTCCTAATGTTCCCTGCCTTCTTTCCATCCATATAAAAGGGACACATTTCTCTTAGTTTGGGGCAGTCTTACTGCTTTCTGCCTGGTTGCCCCCAGCAGCAATAAATTCCACACCATGCTGCCTTTACATAAGCTTGGTGGTCTCTGCTGGTCCCCCCATACGTTATAGAGCGGTCATTAACCATTATCTGACTGTGAAAGTCAGAGGTCCGGAGAGTACCGGTTTTTTTTTTTTTTTGGGAACCGGGGATTGAACTCATGCTCTTGTACTTGCCAGGGAAGCACTTATTCCACTGAGCAGTACACTTCACTTCTCCTGTGATCACCATTCTGATGTTACTGCAGTCATCAAATCCTGGCATTTACATAGATGACTTCCACAGCCACCACAGCCCTGAGTGCCAGTTTTGAGGTAGCAGACATAACCCTAATCCTGCTTCCATAGTATCCAAGCAACTTGGATCAAATCATGTGAAAGCTATAACCTTTGGTGTCCTCCTCTAACAAGGGGGGACCTAGTAAGAGCTACTGGTGCTTGGCACATGCTAAGTGCTCACAAAAGCCTCTGCCATTACTATTACTACATAACTTGAAAAAAGATTATCTTGACAGTTGTGCTAAGGTAGGTGGAAGATGCAACAGAGAAAACTTAGCTCAAAGACTAGTTAGGAGCTTGCTATAATAGTCTAGGTAATAGAAATACAAAAAAACTGGTTGGCTGTGGAAGTCATCTATGTAAATGCCAGGATTTGATGACTGCAGTAACATCAGAATGGTGATCACAGGAGAAGTGAAGTGTACTGCTAAACCCAAGACCCTCTGAGGAAAATGATTGATTCCTTTATGTGTGACACTGATATGGCTTCTGTCACAAGAAACTTGAATGCCCAAGGGAACAGGACTAAAACAAACCACATGTTTTGCAATCAGGAGGTACTGTGGAGAAGTTAGTGAGAAAAGCGTGGGTAGGTAACAGTGGGTTAAGAAGTGAGAATGGAGTGGTATGTGGTTGTCTAATTGAGCAAAGCATGTGTTTGATCTGTAGCACTGTAAAAAACAACACACATACAAAACCAAAAGTAGTAATAGTATGGTGTGGTGGCACATGTCTGTAATCTTAGCACTCAGGAAATTGAGTTTGAGTCCAGCCTTGACAACTTAGTGAGACCCTGGTCTTAAAAAAATAAGTAAATAAATAAATAAATAGGAACAAGTATAGACAACTATCTCAAGAAACCTGGCATAGTGGCACATGCCTGTAATCCCAGCACTTGAGACACTGAGGCAGGAGGATTGTTGAGTTTGAGGCCATCCTGGGCTACAAAGTGAGTTCAAGGCCAGCCTGAATTGTACAGTGAAATCCTGTCTCAAAAAAGACAAAAGCAACAACCACCACCACCACCAACCAAAACAACAACAAAAGAAACATCCAAAAAAAAAAAAACAAAAGCAGAAACTTGGCACCAAAGGAAGTGAGCACTACTTGAGAAGAACTGTGGCGGCAGGTCCTATGCATGGCCAGCTCAGCAAGCGTGCTCTTCTAGTGTACTAAAAGCTAATGTATTCACTTTGTGGTGCTGGGGATCAAGCCCATGGCCTCATATGTGCTAGCAAAATGCTCTATTACCGAGCTACATGCCTGGTCCCTAGTTAGCTAGATGAGATCTGAATCACATTCTGGCAGTCAGATGCAGTAGCATATCATTTGGATTCTGAAGCCAGCAGGGACTAGGACAGGGCACAGGAATACATTCAGAGAAGCTGACAGCAGCACAGGAAATATTCCTGTTGAAATGGCAGTTGCAGCAACAGCTTTCCTAACTGTAGCAGAAGCTTCCTAATGGTAGGGAAACAGTGGCAGGGCCCTTAACTGTCTGTACAAATAATTAATTTTCCCCAAAATTCTGTCACTCATGTAGCCCCAGTACCAAGTCACTTACTGCTTAAACTAGCTAGAATGGGTTCTGTTCTCTGCAACTAAGTCCTGGACAACACAGGGCAACGTGGTGTATCTTTTTTTATATTTTTTTTGTCTTTTTGAGACAGGGTCTCACTATTCAATTCAGGCGGGCCTTAAGCTCACTTTGTAGCTCAAGCTGGTCTCGAACTCACAACAATCCTCTTGCCTCAGCCTCCCGAGTGCTGGGATTACAGGCATGCACCACCACGCCTGGCCCCCTCTTTTTTTCTTTTAAAGAATGAATATAATTAGTATTTTTGTAACTACAGTTAGAGTTAAGAGAAACCAACTTATGTAAATACTGAAGGATAGGAGAAGCTGAATAGAGTAGTCTGCCCTCAACATGGTCTCCAGTGATTTTTTTTTTCCTCTAGTGCTTCTCTTGGTATTGCTGTGATATCCCCCATGACAAAGGGCTCACCAATGTAACCAAAATCACACTGTGCCAATAGCAGATGACTTTTGAAGTCACAAAATAATTGCTCTTACAACTGCCCACTCTGGATGGGGGGTAGTGGCATATGGGTGTAATCCTAGCACTCCCAAGGCTGAGGTAGGAGGATTGCAGTAAGCTCAAGGTCAGCTTCAGGACCTTGTCTTAAGAAAGAAAGGAGAGAGAGAGAGAGAGGGGAGGAAGAGAGAGAGAGAGAAAACAAAAAAATGGAAAAAGAAAAAATTGCCTACTTTAGGAGATGCCCGTTGATTTGTGAGAACAAACAGGCTACAGAGATTCCCATATGGGGAGAAACTGGTGCTCTCTGCTAACAAGGAACACTGCCTTGCCAGACATGTCAGTGCCATCTTAAAAGCAAATCCTGTTTTTCAAGTCTTCAGAAACTGCTACTCTGGCTGAATCTTTCCTGACAATCCCAATCAGTCAGGCTGATTCAACAAAACTTACCCACTGGGCTGTAACCAGAATAACAAGTGTTCATTAGTTTTAATGCAGTTTGGGCAAATTTGTTTGTTCAGTAATAGATAATGTAAGACAATGGGAGCCAGGTGTATATGCCTGTAATCCCAGAACTCAGGAAGCTGAGACAGGTGACTGCCCTGAGTTCAAGGCCATCATGGCCAGTCACCTGTCTCAGCTTCCTGAGTTCTGGGATTACAGCCATATACAGAAGGATTGCTGTGAGTTCAAGTCCAGCTTGAACTACAGTGAGATTCTGCCTGAGGAAAAAAAAGATAATGTAGTAAAAATTATGCATAGAGTAAGTCCTGAAAAGAAAATGTGTACTGAGATTATTATTATTATTTAAAATATTTGGTACAGATAGTTTCAGGGCCAGCATGGCATGTAGTACCGGGGTTTGAACTTAGGTCTTTGTGCTTGCCAGGCAGGTGCTTAGACAGCTAAGCTATTTCTCCAGCCCCTCTTTTGTTTTTTGAAACGGGGTCTTGCTATGTAGCTTAGGTTGGCCTCAAACTCACAGCAATCCTTCTGCTGAATTACAAAGCTGTACCACCACACCCAGCAGAAAGTCTGTCTGAGATTTAGAAAGAGATGCTGGGGGCTGACAAGATAGCTCAGCAGACTAAAGCGCCTGCTTAGGCAAGCCTAGGCAAGCACAGGAATGGTTCAGATACCCAGCACCACATGCTCCAACAGCGCTGCCCCCAGGGTGGATTGAACCAGCTACCAAAACGAGAGAGAGAGAGAGAGAGAGAGAGAGAGAGAGAGAGAGAGAGAGAGAGAGAGATGCTAAATGAGTTAAAGGGTAATGGGTTGTGGAAATAGCTCAGCAGCACAATGCCAGCCTACCAAGTTGGCAAATGTGAGGTCCTGAGTTCATTTTTGGTACAGGGAAACAAAAATAGTTAAAGGGTAAGGCTGACCTCAAAATTGTGATTTTCTTGTCTAAGCCTCCAAACTAGGATCATACATACCAGTATTTTATCAAGTCAGAAGCAAAGTCATCAGGTGAAAGTGGGATGAAGAGAGACTATAAAACCAAGGAAAATAGAAAAGGATTGTAATAGGAATCAGGGCAATGGGAACAAGCTAAACACCTTGAATTTAGAAATTTACATATGCAATGGAATCAGGTGGGTTTCACTGATTGGGAATTGGTGAAACAGAGGAGGATAAGAACGGGAGAGTGAAGAAAATTCAGGGTGCTAAAGTAACTGACCACAGAGTCCAAGGTGGCAAACAAGGACTTGAGTTCAAGAGGAAACTTGCAGCCTGGGAGAATGAGATGGAGTATAGAATCAGTATGCAGTTAAGCAGGATGTATACAAGCTAAAAGCAGAAAACAAAAACCCCAGGAATTCTAGGTCAGTGCCATGGCACATTACTAGCAAGGTGTCTATCCTTACAATGATGAGATTTTTTTCAGGGCTTGCTCCTTGTCTGGGTTGGGGGGAGCCTGAATGTTAGAATATGTAAAACCTAAGTAAAAACAGACTGCCTACAGTAAATGCTACAACTATTCTAAATATCCTTAAAGGTTTTAAAATTAGATAGCTTTTAATACTGACATATGAAGCATAATAAATTCCAAGAAACATACCATCTAACTTCTCAAACAGACTAATTAATACTGTGTTTTTTCCTGATCTTATCACACTAGCTTCTTCCCTAGAAATCATGTGTCTCAAACTTTGTGTTTAGCACTCTCTTTCCTTTAGCAAAATCATCTATCATTTTTGTGCAGGGCCTGTCTCTTCACACATAAAGCACTGGATTCTTTTTCAAACTTCAATTTCATAATGATAGGTAAATATCAAACTTATATACCTAAGGGAGGGGGCTTGCGGGTTAGCTCAGTTGTTTAAAGCACCTGCTTGGGCAAGCTCAGTCAGGTGCAGGGCACAGTGGTTTGATCCCCAACTCCACATGCCTCACCAGACCCACCCTTATGGCAGCCTGAATCAGCCAAAAAAGAAAGAAAAAAAACAAAAAAGCCCAAAAAACTATCCTAGGGGAACCATGTGAGTGCTTGTCAAGCTAAAACACTTTTGTTGAAGTCTCTAATTTAACAAAAAAAGCTCAATAGAGATTCTAATCTGAGCATCCATTATTTTTTTTTTTGCTGTTTCTGAGACAGGCCTCAAACTCATAGTACTTTTCCTGCCTCAGCCGCTCAAGTGTTGAGCTTTCATCATTTTCAATGTGCATTTCTTCTGTAAAGATCTGCTTTAGAGAAAATTGACGCAAGGAGCTGTCCAATAAAAACCTCAAACCCATTTGAGGAAACAGAACTGAAACAGATGAATTTGAAAAAGCATACTTTTTATTTTTGAGACAGGGTCTTGCTGTATAGTTCAAGCTGACTTTGAACTAACTGTATAGCTCAATATGACCTTGAACTAGTGGCAGTCCTCAGCCCCAACCTTAGTGCTACATTATAGGTGTGTGCTACCACATCTGGCTCATACTTATTTTTGCGCATGGCTGGGTTCATAAGCACAAGTTTTTTACATGTGAGATAAAGCACTGGATTAATACTGAATTAACCACCTGGATTTGTTTCATGTCATGTAAATATACATATATATATGTAAATTTCAAAGTCTCTTACCCTATTTTAGTTTCACAGGAAACTATTTTTATGGTACTGGGTATTGAACCTAGGGTCTTTTCACTGAGTGACATTCCCAGCCCTTTTCAGCTTTTGAGTTGAGAGTTTTGGTAAATATGCCAGGCTGGCTTTGAATCTGTTCTTCTATTGCCTCAGGTTCTTGAAATGCTGGATTATAGACATCTGCCAACATGTTTTTTTGATACCACGAACTCTGCAGTTGTCAGGCAGGTGCTTGTTTTGCTGAGCTTTATCACTGGCTCCAATACAGATCTCTTAAAACTTTTTGTTTTGAGAGAAGGTCTCACTACGTAGTTTTTTTTTTTTTTAATTGTAGTAGAGGGTCTACAAGGTGTTCAAAGTCTCACTACTAGATCAGACTCATAGTGATCCACTGTTTACAGCCTCCCAAAAGCTGGAATTTACAGGCACGCACCACCATGCTCAATCTCATTTGCCTTCTCAGCAAGCCCCGGGGTCGAGGCCAGCACATCCCGTGTCTGCTTGTAGACAATTCAATCCACTCAACGATTTGACCGGCTCTCACTATATAGTTTAGACTGGCTTTTGACTATGTAGCTGAGGCTGTTCTCATGGCAATCTTCCTGCCTCAGACTTCCTAATGCTGGTGTTATAGGCATGTGCCACTATGTTTGGTAAAACTGCCTTTCAATAAGGTAAACCCAAAACAAATTTGGTTTATGAATTAAATGAGACAGAATTGGTTTGTAAAAGGAAATGTCCTGTACATGCCTGGGTTTCCGTTAATCAGATCTCTGTGTGGCTAGAGTAGAAAGTAAGTTGAGACTGTTGGCATGAAGTGTTATAGGCTGATGTATTCTAGTGGTCTCTGGAGAGGCCAATCTATAAAACAGAGTGTGACTATGTCTGAACCTTAACAGTATCAGGAAGACAGTGACCAAGACAATGAGTGAATATTGTTGCTATAGCATTTTCCCTTATTCTACCCACTGAGTTGGCACATAAAATTTGAACTTGCTTAAATGTCCTCTGTCTAAGGCCAGACTAGCTTTGCTAATTTAAAATTATAGATACACACATAGGGTTGCAGCTTAGTGGTATAGCTCCTGACTTGCATGAGTGAAGTCCTAGGTTCAATACCTGCTTCTGAACAATAACAAAAACGTATAAAACTCTGAAGTACATAGTATACAAATTGCCTGTGTGTGCATATGTGCACATGCATATGCATGAGGTACCTGGGACTAAACTCGGAGCCTCTATAATGTTATGTCCCCAGCCCTCTTTTGAGAGTTGCTAAGGCTAGGATGGAATTTATCTTCCTGTCTCAACTTCCAAGAGTGCTGGGATTAGAGACATGTACCACCATATCCAGCTATAAATTGCCTTGATTTTAATAATATGCCTTGTTTTTTTTCTACACTGAGTCTGGCCTTGAATTTATTATGTAGCCCAGGCTAACCTTCAACTCTTAAGTGATTCTCCTGCCTCTGGCTCCTGAGTGATGGGATTACAGGTCTGTGCCACCACAATCTGCCTCTTTAAAATAGTAAAATGTTATCTTCTTTCTTTTTTCCTACTCTGGAACTTAATATGAATTGTGAAAAGAACAAACAAAGGACTTCAAGAATGCCAGCATAGTTTATACTGATATACTTTATGAGACCAACACAAACACTATTTTGTCTTATCAATGAAAGAGTACTACTGTGCATTTGATATTAAATCCAAACTTTTTTTTTTGGCCCTTGTGCTTGTCAGGGAAGCGCTTATTCCACTGAGCCATCTCCCCAGCCCCCAAATATTCTTTTTATTTATTTTGTGCAGGGTTTCGATACACAGCTTGGACTTACAGTGATCTTCCTGTCTCAGCCTCCCCAGCCGTGGGATTACAGGTGTGTATCACCATGCCTGGTCTTGGAGGCTGGCTCAGTGTGCCTGGGGGCAGGGCTGGTGTCACATGTGGTGATGGGTACCCTGGTCCCTGCACTTGCAAAGCAGATGCACAGTCCACTGAACTATCTCAATAGCCCCAAATATTATCTTTTTAGCTCAGGTATAACAATCAGGAGAATTAAACATCACTTATCATTTACATTTCTTTATTCCTAGTGAGAACATTTGCAAATCACAATAGCATTTGTAGAATCCTTGCAGAGAAAGGCAATTTTCTAAAAAGCAAGTCCTTTCCTTAGGTTAGAGTATGGAAGTCCTCCTGGTAAGACCAAATGTAGACCTTAGCTCTTTTAGATTAAGTTTTTCAAACACTTCTGCTTCTGTCTTTAAACATAAACAACACTTGACTTTAACTGCAATTGATAATGAATATTCAACTATTTATCTTTCACTGATCACTTCCTGAAGGAAGGGGATTCTCTGAAAAAGGTTCCAAAAATAAGCAAGAAGTTCGCAAAGGTAAGCTGTTTCTCCTAATTTCTGACAGAAATTTCTTTGTATTAGCTTTTGGGAATCTTCATTTTTGACAAACTAAATTTAGACTAGTAAATCATAGGCTCAGTAAAAATCCTAAGCAGTCTCTTAAAGTTTGTGAACCAGACAAAATGGCAGATAAAACAAACTAAAGAAACAACAGGATTACCTTATTTCCAAAATTAAAATAGGTAGGCATTCTTTCTATAGTGAATGCTATTCACACTCCTAAAGGTTTTGTGATTAAATTCTAGTAGTCATAAGCATAAAGCTATTTTTCCAAAATAAAAAGATTTTTCAGAAATGACAGATACTAGTTTACTTTTAGATATTTAAAAAACACAAGGTAACTTATTTCTTGTTTGATTTCTTGGTTCAATTGTATTGCAATAAGAGTCATGTTTCTAACTACTTTTCCTAAATTAGTTAGGCTATCCTGATTACAAGTAAATACAGATAGTTGTGTTGTCATTATCAAAACAAACAAGATCAAAAGTCTTACATCTTTCAGTAATATGACTACTTTAAAAGAAGGTTCAGTTATTGTGACATGTTAATGCACAGACATAAATAGTCCGAACGGGAGGGCATATGGTGCACACCCCCACCCCCATATTACACCCTCTACAGAAGTCTAGTCATTTCCTTAAGACCACACAGCTACAAGTAGAAAGAGTATTATACTGGGCATTATCTTGGATTTGTTGAGTTTGGAACTAAATAAACAAGACAGCTCCACTTCCTTAGGACAGGATATTGCTTTGTGTAAAACTCTAGGAAAGCAACATTATTCAGAAGCCCATTCCTCTTTCTATCTGCTGCCTGCAAACAACACGAGAGAGACTGTTTTTGGAAATATTCGTTAGTATGCTTTATCCAACTACCTATCTATATGATACACCAAATTTCCCTCCATGTCACAGTTTTAAAACTAAACCATATTAAAGCTAAAAAACAAAAAAATGGACTTGAAAGGCTAGAGCTTTAGCATGCACAAAGCCCTGGGTTTAATCCCTAGCACTAGAAGATAAAAATACAACAGCAACGAAAACAACAAACTTCTGGGGGGGCTTATGGTCTGGGGGGGATTATGAAGTCTCCTTGTAATGAACCACAAGATGCTAGGGTAGCCAGAGGCTTTGATGTTTCAGAAATATAAACTATTTTTTCATTTTCTAATTAGAAAAGGGATTGGTATAGATAGGGACCTTGGATGAAGCATTCTGAAATATTTCCAAAAATATTCTCTCTAGTGTAAATTATTAAATACACATCACAGGGCTGTCACCAGTGCCCCATATATTTACACTCTGAAGTTTAATCAGATTTCTTACACAGGTAGCATGATTACCTTTCTTCTCTACATGTACATTTGTTCCTCTTCTTCATTTCAGTTTTCATCCCTACATGGTCCATACCTAGTTCTACAGCCAGTACATTTTCTAGCTGGAATGTAGGGAGATAAAATAAAATAAATCTAATCCATATTGGAAATATTCAGTCCTGAGGATTATAAAACAAGATATTTAGATGATGTTCTTCTGAGTATGAGGGTTCTTATTAGTGAGGACTCGAGTGGAGAAAAAAAGGCACTTGTCAGTTTGAAAGTCACAGACCATTTTTATCATTCTCTAATTAGATAAGAAAAAGAGTGAACTCTTGAGTAGCAGAAAGAAGCAGTTTTCAAGGTCCTGGCATCTGCAAGGAGAGAAGGGGGCAAAAGAGACAGTTCTTAATGATGTTCAAAGATGAACCACCAACTACACCTGACAATAGGTCATATAATGATAATATAAATTCTTGTCATCTGCTGGAGGAGACTGTTATTTTGGAAGAACACCAAGTATGGCCTTTGGATCCTTAGCTTTGGTACCACTGTGCACACAGAAATTGATAGTTGTATTAGAAACATTCTATATAGACGCTAACATTTACTTCCTATGTCAACAGGTTCACAAGTGCGGAGAGCATCATAACTGACTCTCCAGAAAGTGACTCCCTCAGGTAATCCTGCACTAATTCCACTAATTTATACTGATTCTTTTCTCCTCTCCTGTGCTCTAGTCATTAATTCAACAATACTTTAAGGCTATTAAAATGCACATTAGAGAAAATTAATATGGCTTTACTTGCTTCTGTGGTACTTGTCTAATAAAAAGGAGTTATTGAGAAAAACAAATGAGATAAAGTGCATTAAGTACTAAGTGAATGAAGCATTTTTGTATACTGTATGTACACTTAAAAAATTACAACCACAGCTCAGTGGATTAAAGCACCTGCAAGTAGGCACAGGGGCCAGGGGTTTGATCCCCAGGCCTGCTGGCCTGCCATGCCAGCCCTGTCTCTGGGGCACACTGAGATGGCAATTGAGATTGGGCGTGGTGGCACCAGCCTATAATCCCATCTCTTGGGAGGTTGTAAACAGGAGACTCACTATGAGTCTAAGACCCTGAAAACCCTGTAGACTCTTCCCTAAAATACAGAAAAAAAATTGCAACCATAAATTCTGCATGGGAATGAATCATGTCTATTTCTTTTGTATCCTTCTAAAGAAGCTAGAGAATTCAGTAATAAGCATTAAAAAATGACTTAAGAGGATAAAAAGGTCTGTGGCTGCTTAAGGATTGTTATCTAATATACTTTTCTTTTTTCTGATTTCTCAGGGGTTACACAGAATAATAAATTTTCAGTGTATAAAGAGTTAAAAGAATGAAGAGTTTTTCCTGGTAAGCACCAGGGCCTGAGTTCAATTCCTGGTTCCTCAAAAAAAAAAGTGAAGAGTTATTTTTATGTATTTATTTATTTATTTAGTGGTACGCAGGATCAAACCCAGGGCCTTAAGCAAGAGCATTACTACTGAACCACATCCTCAGCCCAAATTCTAAAGAGACATCTAGTCTTAAGTTACAGAAACAGAACTCTCTCCGAGGATTTAATCTTCAAAGTCACCATCTTTATTAGATAGCTATCTTTAATGTATGAACTCACTATGTAGCCCAGGATGGGATTACAGATGTGTGCCAACATGCCTGGCTCATGCTTTGGGCATCTCTTATAGTTCTCAGCACAAGAAACATTAGTTTTTGGTACAAAACTAATGCAGTCTAATAAATCCATCTGCTTCACTGCCCAGAGAAAGTAAGACCGGAAAGTAACAGGTCAATTATTCATTTATTTAATATACAGTCATTAGCTGGAAATGGTGAGGCATGCCTGCAATCTTAGCACTTTGGAGGCTACGGCAGGAGGACTGCTGTAAGTTCAAGACCAGCATAGGCTAGTTTTTTAATTTTTGGTTGAGACAGGGTCTTGTTACAGAGTTCAGGCTGGCCTTAAACTCTGATCCTCCTGCTTCAGCCTCCAAGGGCTGAGATTATAGGGCTATACCACACCTGGCAGCCTGGGCTACATAGTTAATTCAAGACCAACCTATATTATAATACTGAGACTGTCCCAACCAACCAACCCACCCAACCAACCAACCCACCCAACCAACCACGTTATATCAAATATAGTCACAAAGGCCTACTATCTGTAAGATGGTTGGGATATAATGCCATTCCCATCTTTTGTAATATTTTCTTTGCCATAAGCAATGTGGCTGGGCAACTTCAGCTGAGGTAGCATTTGAAATGTCAGACTTGGCTCTACCATGGATATATAGAGGAAGCTCAATAAAACGTTTCGTCTGTGAAGAGTAAAAGATACTGGTTTCTTCATATAGATTTTTTTTTTATTTTTATTTTTTGTCTTTTTGAGACAGGGTCTCACTATGCAGTTCAGGCTGGCCTTAAGCTCACTTTGTAGCTCAGGCTGGTCTTGAACTCACAACAACAATCCTCCTGCCTCAGCCTCCCGAGTGCTGGGATTACAGGCATGCACCACCACGCCCGACCTTTCATATAGTTTTTGTGAGGTTTTGCTAACTCATCTACTCAGATGAACAGTGCAAGACTCTTAAGAGACACAAAACTTCTAAGTGCTCATTAAAGAGAGTATAAATTTTTTTTTTTTTTTTTGATGAGGATTAAACTGTGCTGCACAGGGAACAAACTGCAAAGCAGTGAAGCACAACTGTCTGATCTCAGTCCATTAAAAGAAGCATGACAGATCTAGAATGTAACTGTGATATAAAAAAGGCAATGTATAACAATGCTAGGGAAAACAACTTAGCATGTTAAAAGAATTCTAATTTAACCAGTAAATGCCTATTCATTAGTGTGTAAAGCCATAACAGGGGCTATATCCTTAAAAAACACATGCATACAACACTAAGGTTTAATTTGGTACCATAATCTGAAAGAAAATTGGACCTAAATTGCCTTATGTCCAGTTAAGTCTTGCAATCATCTGAAGATATAGTAATAAAAAACTGAAATACTTACTTGAGAAAGATACTCAGTTACTGTGCATTTTCATCTACAAGCAGAAATATTTCAAAGTAAGTATACCATGTCAACTGAAATCCACTCCATCCTCTATATTTACTAAAGACAAATGACTTATGCCTGGGATATACTGAATAATATCATAAAAGTTAAATAAATTGGTTACTGGTTCCAATTAAGAACACAGGAAGGGGCTGGGGAGGTGGCTCAGTGGAGTAAGTGCTTCTCTGGCAAGTTCAAGGGCCTGAGTTCAATCCCGGTTTTGAAAAAAAAAAACAAAAAAACACAGCAAAAGAAAATTGTCCTTATTCATTCAGCCTTTTGCTATATAATTTGGTGATCATTTCTTTGTAGCTGAAGTGAAATATTTTAAAAGGAGTATCTGCCACTCAAAAATTATTTCAAATAGTTGCAAAGGATGAAATGAAAAGAATCTGAATTTAGGAGCAACATTAGAAAACAAACTTGTATTAAATAAAAATCACACCTTTGGTATTCTGACTGTAGGAATTCTTTTATGAGTATCAAATTTCCACATAAAATCAACAGTGAACTTAACCACTATTTGATTCGATTCTTATCCAACTCAGTTTTCAACCTGAGTGGTGTGGGCAGAACTAAGTTTGTGAACCGAGGTACCATTGTATTTTGATATGAATTTAGTTAACTGTATATCTAGCATGGCCTAGGATGTTTAGGGAAGACATCTGAATTCCATTCCTTATGTTGGCTCTTACGGCTTCCTTTTGTCTTCATTTCCTTCTAGGCCCCTGAAATATAAATGCTGATCCTAATCCCCCCCCCCACGCCTTTTTTTTGTCTTTTTGAGACAGGGTCTCACTATGTCTAATTCCCTTTTGATATTATGCCTGGAAAACTAGGGATGACTTCTTCTTAGTCCAAATTAAAAGCCTTTTTACTAGTCCCCAAATTTACTCATGGTACTTAACGTCAGTGAATATTTCATCTTGAAAATACTCTACTGGTTTCTGTGTTCTTGTACTTTATTTTTCATAATTTTTTTGTTTCTAACCAATGTAAGACACAGGGTGAAATAAGAGAGGCTTAGGATGGTTAAGAAAGTATTTTCATGCTCATGTATGTGCAAGGTGTGTAGACATAAGAACTCTTAATACTAGCATTTTTTTTTTAGTACAGTGAAGGGAATAAAAGCATTTTGTCTCCATTTTACTTACTGTTTTTCCATGGTAGAACATACGGCAGAGATTTGGGAACTCGCATGCCTGAAGCCAGGTTGCTCTTATGTTCCATAACTACGTTGCTAGCAGAACTGCAAAAAAAAGAAATTTAACTATGTCATCATTATCTGTATTCTTCAGGCAGGTACATGTGAGACAATCAAAATACTTTTTGTAATTTGGGTGAAAACAACAACATATATTCATGTGAAAGAAATGTAAACACATTTCCCTCAAAACACTCCTACAATTAGAATGATTACCATTTCTCTGGGAAGTTCTCTTTTATATAGGAATTAAGATGAGTGTCACCATTTTCATTTTCCAGAAATAGAGATAAACAGCAATGCCATCTAATGTTCAACAGTATTACAGCTTATCAACTCACTCAATAAACATACAAGATAAACTGAAATGCCGCTCAATCTAACCAAAGGCAGGAAACCTCATGGAACTGAGGTAAAAATTGTAATCAATGTATTTATCTTCAAGTTTTTGTTTTAAAGTGGATATAAAACAGTATATATTCAGAATTTCTCTAACTCATTTCTTTTTTTTTTTTTTTTAAGAGAGGGTCTTGCTGTATAGTTCAGGCTAGGCTTGAATTTGTAGTGATCTTCCTGCCTCAGATCTCTTGGATGCTGGGATTTCAGGCATGCACTATCACCTCTGGCTTGAAATTATTGATTTTAGAGACTCAGAGATAAAAATGAATAAGCACTTTATTTTATTACAATTTTATTTTTGGTACTAGGAATCAAACTCAGGACTTATGCTTGCTAGGCAGGCATTGTGTCACTGAGCTGTGTCTCTACTCCCAATATATACTTTATTTGGGGAAAAATTAAGTTTATAATCTCACTTAGATTGACCCTTGATCTTATAAGATCTGAGCATTGGCAACAATTGGGAATCTTATAGTTTTATTTTATTTTATTTTTTTTTTGAGACAGGGTCTCGCTATGCAGTTCAGGCTGGCTTTAAGCTCACTTTGTAGCTCAGGCTCGTCTCGAACTCACAACAATCCTCCTGCCTCAGCCTCCCGAGTGCTGGGATTACAAGCATGCGCCACCACACCCGGCTTCATAGTTTTAATTAGATACAAAAATTAGTGGGAAGAGATAAGTTTTTCCCTACCCAATAGGTAGTTTGGATTTTCTAGTCTCAAATTAAAAAAACTAATTTTTTTTTGAAGACAGGATCTTGCTACACAGTTCAGGATGGCCTTGAACTTCTGGGCTAGCCTGTAACTTGTAGCAACCCTCCTACCTCCTACCAAGTGTGCACTACCACACCAAGCCTCAGAAAAAAATTTCACAGTATTAAAATAATTTAAGGGCTGGGAAATAGCTTAGTGGTCTAACAACCTGCCTGGCAGGAACAAAGGACCTGGGTTCAATTTCTGGTACTGAATGATGTACCAACCCTGTGCTGAGCCAGCCACTGAAACCGGGTATGGTGGTGCACATCTGTAATCTCAGAGCTGGGCAGGCTGAGACAGAAAGATCACTAGATGTCTGAGCTGCATAATGAAGCTTTGTACACACACACACACACACACGGGGTATAGCTCAGCAGCATAAATGCCTACCTGGCAAGTGCAAGGTCCTGAGTTCAATGCCCGGTACCAAAAAAAGGAAACTTAGCAAAAATTTAGTTAAAACAGAAGCATGTCTGGTACTACTATCTTTCTTGTCAAGACTCTAAGATAGTATTTTTGTATTCCCAATGATTAGCACAAAGCACATATTCATCTTATGAATCAAGGAATAAAGAAATAACTCACCCAAACAAGTGTAAGCTATCACCAAAGAACACCATCAAGGAAAGAAAGGGGCTTATGTTTACTAACAGGACACTGATATGGGAAGTGCTGAGAATGAGACCATTTCACTTACCTGTTGTTGTCACAGAAGTTGGCTGTACCCCAGACAAATGGGGTGCTAGTTTGTTCCCACAAATCTGCCAAAGAAAACAAAACACAGTTTGTGATATTACTATATATCAGTTCATGATAGCTCAATTTGTAAGATGGAAATTAATACACCAAAGTTAGGAGATGCAAGTAAAAATTGATCAAGTACTTTTTCCAAGTGACAGAGAATCAGGAATTTAATTGAAGGATATAAACACTAGCTACATAAATAATAATAAACATGCCTAGTAACAATCAAACACAGATGGCACAACACAATTTATGGGAAAAAAACAGATGTAAAGAAGTGCCTTTTGCAATGAAGAGGGAAAGGCTGTTCTACATGTCTGCATGGTGATACAAATGTGCTCATTTTGGGGCCTAATAAAAAACACATTCTGAGCAATACAGTATGTTCATAAAAAAGGAAAATCTTCCTTCTGTTTTAAGCAAATGATCTGAGATTTAGACATGGTGAAGAGAAAGATGTGAAGGCCCTTCACCTTTGTCCCAATCTTCATCACATGGTGGGCACTGCCATGTGCTCTCAGCCAGTCTCTCTCGTCCAAGGTTCCTGGTCTGGTTGACTGTAAGACAATTAGAGATTTGACATAAGAATGGGGTACTGCCAAGTTACTGTGCTTAAAATATGCAGTAGGCACAGGGCATGATGGAATATGCCTATAATCTCAGGATTTGAGAGGCTGAAGTAGGAGGAGCACCATGGGCTCCAGATCAGCCTAGTGTTCATGGGGAGCTCAAGGTTAGCCTGAATTACAGAGTCCTTGACTCAAAAAAACAAAAAGGGCCAGGTATGTAGCTCAGCAGTGTAGCACCTGCCTGGCAAGTGCGAGGTCCTGAGTTCAATTCCTGGTTCCAAAAAAGAAAATAGTAAAAAAAAAAATCGCCCCCCAAAAGCCCCACTAAATAAAGGGAGTTAGTTTAACAGGAGGCTGTAGGGTAGCCTAATGGGCCTTTGTTTCTAAAAACTAAACAGAGGGGGTCTTGTTTCCTTGATGATAGAAAACAAGAAACAAAGATACCATGTTTACAGCAATACAGTAATTTTTAAGACAATTGATGAGTAAAATTAGGTTGTTCAGAAGAGAAAGCAGTCTGACACACAAAAACAATGAGGCAACCTATTGCTGCTATCAGGCAAAAATCTCAAAGGCAGAAAAGCATTTTTTTCTGAAATGGTGAAGCCAAAATCAAGTTGACAGTATAGCACAACACAAATTTGAATGGTCTATTTATTTATTTTGGGGGGGGGGACCAAAATTTATATTTTTGTAATTTTTGACAGTTTCAAGACTGATTAATAGGACAGTTTCAATAATTAACACACTGTACATTGTTATCTTCTTAGTGGTTATCTATAGTACAAGAAGCAGACAGGATATCCTGTCCAAACACTATTAGTACAGATCTTTCTTCTCATTGAATTAAGTGAAATTAGCTGTATTTCTATCCTAACTATTCTGCATATACAGATACAAAATGGTTCTTCCTTTGTATCCCCTTTTTTTGTTTAGTACTGTCAGAAATGGGTATCCCATTGGCATCTAAATACTATAGGTGCGTGAATTCAACAGAACAATCCAACACAGTCTAGCAGTCCACAATAGTAGTGGGTTATCCACAGAAGTTGTTGACTTGAGTCTTTCACAGTTCAGCATATTAATATGGCTTTACTTTATATATTTTATATACTTTTCTGCTGAATGGTTAAGACCAAGAAAAAGCAAGACCTATATAACAAGAAATGTAACTTTTGTATCTGATGAGGTCAGTCAAGTACCCTCAGGATTTATCCTCTAACCATGTACCGCACTTTGTAAGTCCTTTGTCAGTGTTAGCCATGTGGATGAATCATGTCCATTGATTGACCAATTTGCTCTTTGTGAAAGCCCGAGAGAATATTTTCTCTCCAGGTGACTCTCCTTAGGCACACTCTATGTCATCCATCATGTTGCTCTGTGGCCCCATAATCTCCTTAATCAGAAAATTTGGGACACAATTGAGTTATATAATGTTACAGTATAGGTTCTCTTATGTCCTGAGTCTTCACTGACCTTGAAAGGCTATGGTCAAAATGTATCTGTCCTGGTAGCCCTTCTATTTCTCTAATTTTTGGTCTGCAAACTTAGGTTGTTAACTTTCCAGAAGAGAAACTTATTATTACCCTACAACATATGCAGTTGGGTTTAACTTCACTATCTGTCTGAATATCAAACATCTTAGCATGGAACAGGTATTTTCCATCAAATATTAGTATGTTAAACATTTAGTTCCTACAGAATATGGAGATAAAAATTAAAAAAATGAAAAATACTTAAAGAATATGAACAATTACATATTTTTACACAGAAATTTAGAAATCTAAATGGTCTATCTTATATTATCACAACATTTTAGCTAGTCAGGCTTACCCACATCCTGCTCAATACAGCTCTTATCATCACAGCTTGAGATATGGTGACTGATTTCGGCCCGAGGAACCTGGTGACGAGCATTGAAGGGACAAGTAGCCAATTTGTTTGCAACATCAGGATGATTCTGTGGAACCAAAATTAATGAATCTGTTAGTTCTTTGGAGCTCTTAAAACTGAAGGGGGGGGGGGAAGGAAAAAAAAAACCCAAGGGGTGTGGCTTAGCCTTATTCAATTAAAATTCCTGGGTGGGGAAATAGCTCAGCAGTATAAGTGCCTGCCTGGCAAGCACAAGGTCCTGAGTTTGATCCCTGATACAAAAACAAAACAAAAGAAAAACCAAAAAACTTAAAATTCCTCAGTAAACTTAAGGTTTAATTATGGTAGGCACATTTCATAGAAAATTTAGGGGGAATTATTTATATACCATTAATATTCTTTAAAATCATTAAATATATGCCTCTTTGTTATAATTATTGAGACATACAATGTAGATATTGGAATTTAAGTGGCTTATCCAGAGCTAAATGGCAAAAATGAACCATTTTTTTCTCTGTTTATTTCTCAGTCACAAGATTTAGGTGGCACAGCTTGTAATGGTAGAGCTTTCTGAAAACTGACATTCAGGATAAATAGTAACACTAAATATACTTAGTCTGCACTGCAGTAGTGCCCCTGCTACTGCAGTATAACAGTCTGGAAAATAGCTGTTGTAAAGGAGCTGCAGAACAGACAAACCAATGATTTTTCAGATTAACACAGGGACACTTATTTAAAGTAATGATGCCTGAAATGAGGCTCTGAATAATTCGACCTTTATTTCAGCTATTTCACTAAGGAAAAAATCTAAAGATAGAGTCTACTTTGCTGACTGAGTTCCCTGTTTTAAAGAAAAGGTAGAAAAGGTTTAAGATCACTCAAATCCTATGGTGAATACAACAACAGTTAAGCAATGTATTAGCAAAAGAAAAATGTTACAAATGAAAGTCAAAAAGTAAAAATTATGTTGACACAGGCAGAATACTACAAAAAATTTATAGGATTAGAAAACTTGTGAGGGCAGGAATCTCCGTTTTTCATAAAGAGAACTAGGCATTTCATGTAAAAGTATTATGGACATTAGAAAAGAGAGGCATTATAATAGTGCCTTTGTATCATTTCTCTCTTCTTCCCAATTTTACTTTTTTTTTTTTTTAATGTGTTTTTGAGACAGGGTCTTGCTATACAGTTCAGACTGGCCTTGAACCTGCCCAGACTAGTCTTGAACACACGATAATCCTCCTGTCTCAGCCGAGTGCTGGGATTACAGGTGTGTGCCACCTTCTCAGTTTTTAATCCTGAGGAAATAATTTGAGAGACTAGAGGAGGAAGACAAAATGACATTTGCAGATCCACACTGTTCAGGTTTAATTTTAAGTGATCCTTTTCCCAGAGATTAAAAAGAGCTAAAGAAAGAATCAGCAAGGCACCTTATGTTTCCAGGATTGTAAAAGAAACTTGTTTTGTGTGTGGTATGGATTGAACCCAGGGTCTTGTGCCTATTAAGCACACCCCCAGCTACACTGAGCTACCCCTCAGCTAATAGAAACATTTTTTAAAGATGTCAAATCTGAATTGTAAGCATTTTGGATTAAATATTAAAAAAACTTGTTTTCTAAGCTTATTTTGACTTAATTTTGGTCTCTGTATCTGACAGCTGCATTCTAGAAATCTTGTCAACATGTCTTTTAATTAATATAGCTCTAAGGGCCGGTGGTATAGCTCAGTGGACTAAGTGCTTGCTTAGGTAAGCACAGTGGCCAGGGTTCAATCCCTGCTTCCGGGTGTGATGGCGCACGCCTGTAATCCCAGCACTAGGGAGGCAGAAAGCAGGAGGATCACTATGAATGTGGGCTGCATAGTGAGACCCTGTGTACAAAAAAACAAATAAAGGAAAAACTAAAAAAAAAAAAAAATTAATATAGCTTATCTATAAAAGACTGACCAGAGAATATTTTTTTAAGAGGGTGGAATCTGGAGAAACAGTTACTTCTAGGAATGCTATATTTTTGGGCTAACTTTCTAGTTGTTCAACCTCCTGAAATTTCTAAACAAGAACAAAAATTAAAAAAAGTATTGTACAACCTCGTTCTTTTAGGACAATAAACATGTCAAATTTATAAGAGGGATTGCTCACTGCTAACAAAAATTAGTGTTTTTCCTTTTTTTTTTGGTACTGGGGATTGAACTCAAGACCTTGTACTTGCCAGGCAAGTGTTTATTCTACTGAGTTATCTCCCTGACCTTAGTGTTTCTTTTTCTTTACAAAAAGCAAGATCAGTGATACTATTTATAAAGGGTGCTTTGTCACTACTTGAAGAAAAATTTATTATTATTTTTTAGTGGTACCAGTGAGACTTTGTGCTTGCCACACAGGTACTTATGACTCTGAGCTACATTCCCAGTCCCTAGAAGAAGAAAAATTTATGTATCCTAAGAAATTAACTTTCTATAAATATTGGTAGATAACAAGGAGGTAGAGTCTCTAAATAATCCTGGAATTCAACTAAAACATTTATGCTAAAAGTATTTGATGCTTATAATACCTAGCTTTGTTTTCTTTTCTTAAAACATTTTATTTATGTTATGAAGGGATTTCTCTTTTTTGCTTTTTTTCTGATCATTAGGAGAGTGGTTGAGGAGTACTAAAATCCTTTGTCACTACTTTGATGATACAGATTCAGATTTCAGATTCATACTTCCAGGTAGCAACAGTTCTCTCTAAATGCCACAATCAAGTAAGCCTTCATCCATGTTTCCTCCTTCTGCACACAGCAATGCCCGTTGGTATCTCTGAAATATAATCATATTTAATACCTAGCTTTTTGAAAGAACTCAAGATGACAAGAGGACAAATTATAAAAATAATACTTTACCAGTTGAGGAGTTAGCTCAGTGGCCTAAACACCTGCCTGTCAAGCACAGTGTTCTAAAATCAATCCCCAGTACAAACAAACAAACAAATATATAAACAAAATAATACCTCACCTTTCTGCACTTGATTAGATGATAAGGAAACCTGCAGGCCCTGATCTGGTGGTTTTTGTCATAGGGACACTGTAATAGCTTTTCAGGGTCCAGGGAGTCAACTGAAAGAGAGATAAGCACATTTAAGTATGAATTATAACAGACCTTTGTAACACTACTGCATTTCAGGCACACTGGTCTTTTTAAAACATAAAAAAACAATAAGATTATCTATCTACAAGATAGATAATAGAAAAAATCAGGGTAAAGAGAAATTAGCTTTAAAAAAGCTTGACTAACAAAATGCTACTCTGAGAATATAAAATTGTTATCACTTTTTTTGAACAGGGGCTTGCTTTGTAATGCTGGCTGACTTTGAACTGGTAGCAATCATCCTGCATCATCCTCTGGAGGGCTGGAATTACAGGTATGCACTACCATGATTGGCACCACTGAATGTTAAAAAAATCCAAAATAACTGGAAAGTTATGGGTTGAAGAATCAGTTCATATTTTGATTAGATATTGCTTTCATTTAGAAGAAGTAGTGCTGGGGATAGAGTTCAGCAGCACAGGACCTGCCTGACAAATGTAAGGTCATGAGTTTGATTCTTGATGAAAAAAAAAAAGGAAAGGGATATGAGAGGTGGAGAAAGAGGAGGATGAACTAAGATGTGTTATATACTATGTACCAACTCTCCATGACAAATGTAATCATTTTATATTGCCAACATGTGTTAATTAAAAAATTGTGTTTTCAAGTTTGGTTACTCTTTCCATAAAATAAACACAAAATATTCTCTTTTCCTTTTCTAAAAGTTCTAATTCAGGCTCACTTTTATCTTCTAGCTAATCCAACCAGAGCGCTAAAGCTAGAGTAGACTACTGGTGTCCGAATATACTCATTGCAGCCCACTGTGTTTGTAAATCACCCCACCACTTTAATCCCTTGCCAAATGGCCCTAAGGCAAGTTGAGGACTGTCAATCCTCTTCTGCATCTTTGACTATAGTGGTATCCATGACATAAAGGTGGTAAGCACTGCTCTATATTAGTTATACTATTTTTCAGGAAGCTTGAGAAATATCAGTGGGTAGTTTTTTGTCTGTTTTAATTGACTCCTACAGGTAGTTCCTTTAACAGATTAACCTTTAACAGATAGGCGGTTTCACTTTCCCTATTTTGGAACACAGATGAGGGGGGGAACCTCAAATAATTCTTGATCTAGTGACTGCCAAACTAGCTAGATTAAAAGTAAAAAGCAATCTGCAAAAACAAAACTTCCCAAGGTTAAGACAACTACAGACATATGGAACTGCTATATGGAAGAAAAGCCCCTAATCTAGATCATACTATTTAAAACTGCCCTCAGGATATACAAGATGCACTAGATAAGCCCCAAATTTTAATAATTGTAGCTCAGAAAGGGAAATTAAATGGTTAAAGGCATTTTTTTTTCGACAAGAGGCAAATGCTCTTACCATCTCTAGATGTAATTTTTAAGGTGAAATAAAATAAATTCACATTTGATAAGAAGCTTATAAGCCAAGGGACTGCAGTGAAAATCAGAAGTGGGGAATTGAAACAGACAGTTTCACTGGAAGAATGGTAAACACGGAATTGCTAACTATAATCATGATACAAATGAGCTAGAAAGGTGACTTGAAAGACAGAATGAATAGGCAGAAAAGTCTTAGAGGACAGGCAAGCTTATTATGCCATCCGAGCTCTTCTTGACCAGCAATCTTTTCCTATTTTTGAAGCTTCAGGACATCCAGGGAGCATTTCCAGATGAAATTCGTATTAGTTTCCCTTCATTTAATCTGTTCCATCACTTGAAAGTGTTAGGCCATGTCAGCAGCTGACAGACTGGACATATCATATAATTTACACACATTATAATGCCCACATAGTAGCATATGTTAGAGCTGACAATGAGAAATTCCTAGCATAATGCTTTACTCTTTGGTGTTCAGTTTAGGTCAGCTCTAATCTGGTTTTCTATATTTAAAAAATATTTTTAATTGAAAAACTTAAAATTGTGATAAATGCCTATGAAATGCACCATTTTATTATTATTTTGGCAGTATTGGGGATTGAACTTAGGACCTTGTGCTTGCCAGACAGGCACTTACACCACTGAGCTATCTCCCTTGTCCCTTTGGTCCTTTTTAGATTTATTTGTTTCCAGTATTGGGGATCAAACTTGGGACTTTGTGCTTGCCAGGCAGGTACTTGACACGCAGCATTTTAATTATTTTCAGTGTACAATTCAGTAGTGCCAAGTATATTCACACTATTGAGCAATCTCTAGAAGTTTATAGTCTCAAAAAACTACATCTGTTACACATCACCTTTTTTTTTTTTTTTTTTTTGTGGAACTGGGGATTGAACTCAGGCCTTTGTGCTTCCCAGGGAAGTGCTTATCCAATGAGCCACCTCCCCCGCCCCACATCAACTTTCTAATCTTCATTCTCCCAAGGCCCTGGAAACCATTTTCTATGTATTTTATATATTTCATATATGTGAAATCATACAGTATTTTTTCCGCAATTAGGTTATGTCATTTAACATAATACTAACAAAATTCATCCATGTTATAGAAAAATTTTCAGTGTCTCCTAACAAATTTGCTTTTTGTTTTTCTTTCTTCATTTTTTTTCTGGTTAAGCTAGAGTTTTAAGAATACATCAAGGCTATATATATGGAAGTATCACAAGATTCCTTTTTTATGTTTAGTACAATATCTACAGGGTCTACAGGGTCTCACTAAACAGATTGGACTCAGTGATCCTCCTGTTGTCAGCCTCCCAAGTGCTGGGAGATGTGCGCCACACATAGGTGCCATCTCAGCACAGTCCAGGGACAGGGTTGGTACAGTAGGCATAGAAGCACTGGCCCCTGCATCTGCCTAAGCAAGGGGTTTTAATCTGCTGAGTTATCTGGCCAGCTCTTGTATCACAGATTCTCAATTAGTTCTCTTGTGTTCTGTTTTGAGACAGGGTCTCTCTATATATCTCAGGCTGGCCTTGAATTCACTATGCAGCCCAGGTTGGCTTTGAACTCACAGCAATCCTCCTGTCTCAGCCTCTAAAGTGCTGGGATTACAGTTATGTGCCACCATGCCTGATGAGCTCCCCCTTTTTTTTTTGTTTGTTTTGCTGGGAACTGAACTCAGGCCCTTGCACTTTCTAGGTAAGCACTTATTTCACTGAGCCATCTCCCCAGCCCTGAGTTCCCTTGTTGATGAGCATTTGTTTCTAGTTTTTTTTTTTTTTTTAACTACTGTATACAATATAGTGACTAATAATCTAGTTCATACTTTGTGCACTGTGTTAGTATTTCTCTTGGGCAGATACCTAAGTGAAGTGTAGGTGCATTTAAAGTTGAAATAAATACTATCAAACATCTCTGTAACAGTTTTGTCTAGCTTCTTAGAACTATACTTTAGGAAGCAAGTCCTGTTGACAAGCTTCCTCCAAAAACATTAACTGATCCTCAAATCTGAGTAGGGCCTGGAGCCCATGGTAAGAAATGGAAGAAATTTCATGGGAGTAAGAAACTAGACCTGACAAATGTATCATCAATTGAGGTGAGGCCCAAGACAGAAGATTGAGGCCTTATGAATTCTTAAAAGATTATGGTTGGAATTCCAGGAAAACTTGCTAATGAAGTATATTCTAAGTGTTTCTCAAAGTTTCCATTATTCCCAAGTGTTATTTAGGGATTATTTAAAATACAGATTCTGACTCAGTAAATTTGAGATAAGGCTTGAGATTTGGGATAAGGCTTAAGGTTTGAAGCTTGAGACTGCATTTCATACCAAGCTCCTTAGTGAAGTTTTTTGTAAGAAAAATTGTGAGAGTCCTAAGAAAGATCAAAGAAAATCAGCTTTCCAGATTGATTCTCAAATTGTGTCCTCAGAGTAAATGCATCAGCATCATCTGGGGTCTTGTCAGAAATACACATTCTCAGAACCCATACTTTCTGATTCAGACACTCTATTGTGGGACCCCCATGTTTTAGCAAGGTTCCAGGTGATTTTGTTGTATAATGAATTTTAAGAATCACCACGTTTTAGATATTTAACAAAGACGATTGAACCCAGGTCTTTTGCACTTATAAATCTCCACCCCGAGGGCTGGCCAAATAGCTCAGCAAACTAAAGTGCCTGCTTAGGCAGAGCATAGCAGCTGGGGTTCCATCCCAGGCTTGCTGTGCTGGTCCCACCGCTGTGGTGCACTGAGACAGCCATTGAAGCTGGGTGTGGTGGCACATGCCTGTAATCCCAGCACTTGGGAGGCTGAAAACAGGAGAATTACTGCAAGAGTCTGATATGTGTAGTGAGACCCTATACTAAGTACACTAAAACAAACAAAAAAAAAAACCCAAAAAACCTCCAGCCCCCTTCTTATATTGTTTTTTCAGTACTTAGGATTGAATTTAGGGTCTGCACATGACCTATTAATTGCTGAAGCTGGTATTGATTTCTTAGGCTTTATAAGTTTTTTTGGGATCACTTGAAAAATAAGAATCCTCAGAATTTCTTGTCCTAAAAACTCAATATATAGCAATATTATGTATACTAATTACCCATCAAAATATAAAGCAGAAGTTACTATTTCTATGTCAAACGTATAAGAAGCTGAAGTTCTAAGGAATTAAAAGTATCTCATCTAATTCAAATACAGTTAATAGAGCACATACTTAGCTCAATCCCAAGCATCAAAAATACCAAACCAAATACATAGTTTCAGACAGATGTCCTAACCACTGCCTTTTCAAACTATGTGACTTCTCACTCTTTTTTAATTACTTAACATGAGTGTCTTACTTCAAATTTGGAGATCTTCTGTACTGATGTACCATTTAGACCTTCCTTTCTGAGTAGTTTGGGGAGAAACTTGAATTTTTCATCACACACTAAAAGTCTAGTCAGACATAAATTATTTTACAAAATAATACAATTATTTTCTAAAAATGATAAGAAGTACATACTGTAGGTATTTTCCATGCTGAAAATGAAGGAGCTGATTTCAAGTGCTGGGGGGAAAAAACACATGAATCAGGCAATCAGAAAATGTACCAAACGCAGCCCTAAAAGGAGAAATCACTACTTCTTGAAGCTCTCAAAATTCAATATAAGAAATCCTTAGCATGTATCTTGCTCCCCATTTTCTCCTCTTTCAAAGCTTTCCTTCCTCGTCTGAAGTTTGTTTTTTTTGCTAGTACTAGGGGTTGGATTCAGGCACTTACACATGATAGGCAAACACTGTATCCACTAAATTAACAATCTTGCCCTTTTTATTTTTTGAGACACCTACCCATCCTGGGCTTGAATTTGCAATTCTTTTGCCTCAAGCCTTTTGAATAGCTGGGATTAAAAAGTATGTACACATCCCTGGTAAGTGTACTTCCCTGACAAGCGCAAGGGCCTGAGTTCAATCCCCTGTTCTGCCCACCTCCTGCAAAAAACAAAAACAAAAAACAAAACCAAACCCAGCTCAAAAAATATGCACAATTCACACCTGACTGGTTTGAAGTAGTTTAACATCACTGCCTAATCTACATTCTTGGAATAAATTTTAGGGCCCACAAATAGCCTATTACTGTTTACCTGAGTAGGGAATTGATGCTATCTAACACTAGAGGGCATAAGTCAACACCATAAAAATATTAATTATTTAAATTTGGAACAGAAACAGGCATAGGGTATTTTATTTTTTGAGACAAAGTCTTGCTATGTATTCCAGGCTGGCCTCAACTGATTATACAGCCCATGCAGGCTTCAAACTCAAAAGAATCCTTTTGCGTCAGCCTTATGAGTGGGAGTGCTGGGATTACAGGAAGGCATCACCATACCTGGTTTAGGGTACTATTTTAAAACTCTCCTCTTAAATTTCTAAAAATAACATGATGGACAGGCTACCAGTCTTGTCTTTCTTTAGGATTGGGAGTGATGGACATCTATGCCAGACAGTGTACTCCTTAACTGTTCAAAACACTCAGACATTCTAGATTACCTTTTTTTTTTTTTTTTTTTTTTGCAGTGGGGGGGAGGTGTCTTTTTGAGACAGTGTTTCACTATGCTGTTAGGGTTGGCCTTGAACTCACTTTGTAGCTCAGGCTGGCCTCAAATTCCCAGCAAACCTCCTGCCTCTGCCCTTAAGTGCCAGAATTACAGGCGTGTACAATTACACCTGGCTTTAGATTGCCATTTTTGACTTTTTTTGAACATGACTAGGAAGTGCCACTGCTTCATTTTGTCCTCCCCTTGCAATCTCGTATGTTAATATAGTTGATTTAAACCTCTTTAATACTGAGGTCCTGTATTCACTGAGGGAAAAGTTGTGAGTGATAGGACTCAAGGACCACCTACTGTATATTATGGATAACAGTCCAAGAGGAGAAAAATATTTAATAAATATGAAAGATTAAAGGAAATTGTTCTTTCATAGTTTGAATCCCCTTTTACCAGAGATCGCCTTTAACACTAAAACAAAACATGGTAAGAACTAATTCTACGTAAAACTATCTTACAAGAAGCTTCTGAAAATTTGTTGTATTTACAGCTGTTGTCTCCAGGCAAGCTCTTCTTTGGCCTCTCATACAATTCCATACCCTTCTCCCCATTCTATGACATAAGCAGCTGTGGAACTTATGTTAGGAAATATAACTGATTAGCTGGCACAGCCCATTTGTTAACGACAATCAAACTATCAAAAATATATTTTTTTAATATCTGGATTAAGAAATTGTGATCCTTTTTACACAGGGTTACTTCATACCTCTCCATTAAAGAGAGGTTTGGAATAAAGAATGAAGTATCCAGTTTCTTGATTTTTTTTAACGCAACAAAGGAGTGACGACTGCCAAGTTCAGCAACATATAAAGAAGCAGTGTATTTTTTTTTCCATGTAAAAAGACTAATTATAGTAGCCTCAGGGCACTGGAATTTTTAGCATTATCACTCAGCTGTATCCCTTTAAATACCTCCCTCGTATCTCCCAAACTGTTAACAGGTAACCCTGCTCCTTAATATCAGACCAGTGATTCATACAAACTGTGAAGCAGTTAAATTTGGGAACTGGTAAGAGTCAGGAGCTACTGTTTCTACCCAACAGAGTTCAAGGCCTCCATAAAAGAGTAATTTTCTCTTTCCCAAACCAAAATCTTAACAATTTGAAGTGAAGGGACTAAAGAGAAGGTGGGGAAGATGGTAAACTTAAATAAGGTTGAAGAAGGTGCCAGAGAGGCCTTCGAGGTGACGACGGCTCACAACTGGCCCACAGTCAAATGAGCTTCATTCAGAGTCCTAGGGCTGAAAACTACAAGTGGAAAAGGGCAAAAGGGATGTTATATGGCGAAGGCAAAGCGGTACTGTTCAGATGAATCGTTTGGGGGAGCAGGGACAGGGCCTTCCCTACCTCAGCGGTGCCACGCTCGCTGCCCGGCCGCCCTCGCCTCACCACCACGCTCAGGCAACGCCCACTTCCGGTTCTCGGGCGCCCGGCTGGGGCCTCGCACTTCCTGTGACGCCAGGCCCCTGGGTCTGGCCCCAGCGTGGTGTCTTCAGGGTGCCCACGTGGGGGCGCTTTTCCCGCCCCTTCCCGTCCGGGACCTACTCCCACGGGCACTGCTGCCCTTCCGGCTTCCTTCTTAGGCCCGCTCTCCTCAGTGCCACCCCTCCCCCTCAGCTGCACTGAGCATGCGTGTGTGGAGTGCGTGTGGCCCTTCTGCGCTTCATGGTGGCGGCCGTTGTAGAAGATGAGAGTTTAGGAGGGAGACCGGGTAGTCATCGGGTGCTGTCTGGAAGGGTTTTAATTAATAGAAAAATAGTTTAGATTTTGAGGGGAGAGAAGAAAAATTATTAAGGAGATAGGCAGGACAATAAAAAAACAGCCAAAAACCAAAAGCAGGAATTCTGTGTTTTAACAGATAGAGTTTCAAAATTTAAGCAGGCAGCAGGAGCGCCTGAGAATGGATGGTAGGATGGTGGGTGAGTTAGTAGAAGTTTTAAGTTGAAGGGGCAAGTGGGTCGCGAAGTTACAGCGTCACTGTAGAAAAACAACCACCGAGCCATTGTTCTAAAAACTGGTACACACACAGAAAACATAAGTGGATTTTGATTCCAAAGCTCACTAAGAAAACAAATAACGTGGATGAATGGTTATTTGTTTATAGACAGGGTCTTATGTAGTTAAGATTAACCTCAAACTTGTAGTAATCCTCCTGCCACTGCTTCCTGAGTGCTGGAATTACAGGTGTGCACCATCATACCTGGCCAGAAATAGGTGTCAGTGTTTCCAGGTTTAAGCCAATCCTTTTTTTTTTTTTTTTTTTTGGCGGAACTGGGGATCGAACTCAGGCCCTTGCACGTGCCAGGCCTATTTTGCTAAGCCATCTTCCCAGGCCCTCAAGCCTTTCTTGCAGGCTCTGTGCCTGCGTGTGTGAGTGTGCACTGGATGGAGACTGAACCTTCACACTGAATTACTTCCTTTAATCCCTTTTACAACCGTTTATTTTGAAACTGGGTCTCAGTCACTAAATTGTGTACTCAGAGCTTGAATTTGAGATCCTGTCTCCTGAAGACTGCTGAGATTATAGCCAAACCTCATCGTGCTGGTTTAGTGATTCTTAACCATTTTTGAACATTAGAATTATCTGGGAAGCTCTTAAAATATTCCAGACTGCATGGTGTGGTAGGTGCAGGTCTGTAATCCCAGTACTTAGGAGCCTGAGGCAGGAGGCTTGCCATGTATTTGGAGGCCAGCCTGGGTTACATAAATGACTTCAAGGCCAACCTACAGTACTTAGTGAGACCTTGTCTTAAAAAAGAAAAAAGACACATGAGGCTGAGTTCCCATTCCAGACCAATTAATCAGAAAGAGCCAGTAATAGTTACTAAAAAAAAAAAAAAAAAAAACTATCCAGATGAATCTAATATGCAGCCAGGGTTGAGAACCACTGACATAAGCAATATTTTGAATTTACAAAAGCTATTCTTTCACCTGAATGGTGTGGATGATTCATATGAGGAAGGAACATGCAGTTAAAGTGCTTTTCAAAGATAATTGCTAAGAATGAAAGCTTCATCGCCAGCTTAGCACAAAGCATTTTAGGAACAGCTGTTGTTTTGTCAAGTTAGTTTCAGATTGTTAGGAAATAGTTTAAAATAATTTTAGTGAAATCCTAACCTCTGACTTTTTCACATCATTCATGTTGAATTAGTAGGGCCACAATGATTGGAACCAAAATATGAATTTTCAGGTTCAAATCACATTAATCTGGTGCAAGTGTTTTCATTATTACCATGATGTCCAACTTCTTTTCATGCAGATACCTGCAAATTGAAATTTCTGGGGAAGAAAGGCTAAGAATTTGAGAGGAAGAAGATTGGATTCTAAGCCAGAATCTAAAATCAGGCTTCATTGCATTCAGAAATGGCTTGTTCGGCTGACAGGATTGTCAACTGATAAAGCTGCTCCATTTAGCACCAGTGAGAAAGCCTACCAGCTCACAAACAAAATTCAGACCTGACTTTCAGGAGTGACTTTGAAGTAAAAATGCACCACACATTTATTCTTTTCAATTCCAGAACTTTCTGCTTTATCTGAGATCCCTGCTCAGCTTGCTTTCAGACTGATTTTACAGCCAGGCTGGTCATATTTGAAAAAGAAGAAAGGAGAGACTAAGTCATTTAAACAAAGGCCATTCTAGGAGTTAGTGGAGACTGAATTCTGATAATTTCTGGCTTTATCTGTGCATTCTCTAGCATTTATCCTTATAGGTTATATTTTAACAATTGGTAAAATAATAAAGTTTATGGGCTAATAATTAAAAAGACAAATCTGTACTTTATTGACCAAAAATCCTTTGTTAGATTGGGTATGGTGATGCACACTTGTATTGTCAGCTGCTCAGGAGGCTAAGGCAGGATACCAAAAGTTCAAGGCCAGTGTTGGCCATTTAGTGAGATCTTAAAAGAAGAGGTAGGATGGGAAGGGATATAGCTCAGAAGCACAGCACCTACCTGGCAAGCACAAGATCCTGAGTTCAATCCCCGTGTGTGTGTGTGTGTGTGTGTGTGTGTGTGTGTGGCTAAACATGTCATACTGAAGCCCTAATTCATGTGCTGCTTGTCATGACACACTGGTTGCTACTGTGCCATCTCTCAGGTAGATGTTTGTTTAAAAAGGAGGGGGGTGGTGAGTGAAGACAGGAGACAGGAGAAGGAGTTGCAGGACTGTCTTGCTACAATGCTGTATATGGTTAGATTTCTAAACTTATGTGTAAATATATATAATTGCTTATTCCTATTTTAAAAATATATTTTAATTTAAAAATTTTTTTTCTTCATATTCTGTAAGGACTTAGAGTTGAACATATCAATACTTGATGAAAAATACCTGTTTCATGTTATGCCTAAGATGTTTATATTCAGACAGATAATGAGGTTAAGCTCAACAGCCTAGGTTGTACAGTAATAACGATAAGCTTCTCTTCTGGAGTGTTAACAACCTAAGTTTGCAGACTAAAAATTAGAGAAAAAGGAGGGCTACAAGGACAGTCAACATTTTGGCCCTAGCATTTCAAGGTCAATTAAGATTCAGGACATATGAGAACCTGTACTGTAACATCATGCAACTTAGTTGTGTCCCTAATTTTCTGATCAAGGATATTATGGGGCCAAAGAGGAAAGTGATCAATGATGTAGAGTGTGCCTAAGGAGAGTCACATGGGGAGAAAACATTCTGTCAGGTTTCCACAGAGAACAAATTGATAAAGCAATGGCAGTGACTCATCCACATGGCTGACACAGATAAAGGATCTACAAATAGCGGTACAGTGTCTCAGGATAAGTCCTGAGGGGATTTGACTGATCTTAAACAGATACAAAAGGTACAATTCTTGTTACATAGGCCTTGCTTTATCTTGGTCTTAATATCCAGCAGAAACGTATGAAAATGAAGTATAAGAAGTAAAGCTATATTATTATGCTGAGCTATAAAAGACTCAACTCAACAACTTCTGACATTGCTAGACATGTGGAAAACAATACTGTAATGACTGATGGACTATTTTGGAATATTTTGCTGAATTCACACACCTATAATATTTAAATGACAAAACTAAACAAAAAGGGGATACAAATGAATGACCATTTTGTATCTGTATATTTAAAATAGTTTAGATACACAGCTGCATTCTCTTAATTAAATACATAGAGGGATCTGCTCTAATAGTGTTTGTAAATAGAATATCATGTCTGCATCTTGTACAACAAATCACTGAGAAAACAATATGCAATGTATTAATTATTGAATATGTCCTACTAATTTGAAACTGTCTCATTGCTATTTATTTTCCAATAAAATTATGGAAAAAAAGCCCTAAATTCAATGGCTAGTATTGTACAATAAAAGAAACAATAAAAACCTTTGTTAGAGGATTGGGGAGATAGCTCAGTGGTCCAGGCCCTGACTGGCAAGTGCAAATTTGATCCTGGATACCACATGCTGTACTGGCCAGGGGTGTGCTGTGCAGGCCTAAAACTGGGCACATACCTATAATCCCAGCACTGGGGAGAGTGAGAGAAAAGGATCACTATGAGTTTGAGCTACATAGCAAGACCCTGTATCAAATAAATAAATAAAAGAAAAAAACTTTGTTAGAAAATGAGTTATTTTGTTTTATGTATTTATTTATTTTGGCAGAACTGGGGGTTGAACTCAGGCTCTTGCATTTGCCAGGCAAGCACTTATTCTACTGAGCCATCTCCCCATTTCCTTTTAAAGTGGTTTTTTAAAAAGCCTTTTGAATTGGAATTCCAATTTTTTTTTTTTTTTTTTTTTTTTTGGTAGCAGGGTTTGAGCTCAGGACCTTGCATTTGCCAAGCAACTCAGGCCACTGTACTATATCCCCACCCCCATAAGTAGTTCTTGAGATACATGCTAAAGTTTCTTTTTTCTTTTATTTTTTTTTGGCAGAACTGGGGATTGAACTCAGGCCCTTGCACTTCCAGTCAAGTGCTTATTGTACTGAGCCATCTCCCCGGCCCCTAAAGTTTCATTTTCAGAAGGCCATCAGAACACTAAACTTCTGTCTTTCTTCGTTTTTGACTGGAAGTTTCTGTTTTTTCATTATGATTTCTGAGTGGTAGTTAAGCATATAATTAAAAATAGAAGACTTATTCTATAAACAGTTGCAAATAAAAATAAAAGGTTATGGGGAATGGGCCAGGTATTCTTACTGGTTAGGATATACAGTTATTGGGAAGTATTGATGTATGGGTGAGAAAAAAGTTGGAGTTAGATATAATTATTCAGACATAGTAGCAGGGAGAGGTGATAGAAACATGAAAATAAATTTATGCTTAGAAAAGAGTTGTTGAGAGCTTGCCAAATAACAGCCAATATTCAACTCTAGAAAGCTAAAGTAAGATACAAGATGAGTGGAGGCGAAAATAGAGGTTATATTTTGTTAGTCATAATACATAAATGTTATCTATCTCTGTAATTCACATTGTTTGTAATTATTACCAGTATGCATTACTTAAGAAATTCATTGTGCTTTTCACTAATGTATGGGTAGTTCTTTTCCTCAGAATTCAGGAAAAATACAACTTCTCACGTGCTTTGAGTGCTGGCATTTAAGTAAATTGAAAGTCAAACTTTGCAAATTGTTCCAGTATTGAAGAGATGGGTAAAGAAATGGGAACTTTCTTTTTTAGGTTGAGTTATTTTTATTTATTTATTTGCAGAACTGGGGATTGAACTCAGGCCCTTTGCTTGCTAAGGAAGCACTTATTCTACTGAGCCATCTCCCTGGCCCCTATTTTTTTTTTTTTTTTTTTAATTTTTTAGGGAAGAGTCTACAGGGTGTTCATCGTCTCACTACTAGATTGGACTCATAGTGACCTGCCTGTTTACAGCCTCCCAAGTAAACCTTGGGTAATGATTCTCACAATGAAGCTAATTAGCAAAACTGGGACATAGTTTTTGTGTGTAGTGACAATACTTAAGATCTATTTAGCAAATTTTAGGGATACAACACTTTTTTTTTTTTTTTTTTTTTTTTTAGATAGGGCCTCTCCTATGTACTTCAAATTGGTCTTGAACTCACAGTGTAGCCCAGGCTGGCCTCAAACTCAAAGTGATGTTCCTGCTTCAGCCTTCTAAATGCAGCAATGATAGGCATGTGACACCAGGCCTGGCTTACAGATAACTGTAATTTCCATGATATGTATTAGTTCTCTACCATTTATCGATGTCCTAGCTGGGTACTTAGAGGCTTTGACCAACATCTCCCCATTTCTTCCATGCTTCTTTAGTTCCTAAATAGTGTTAAACATATTGTAGATATTTGATTATTTGACTTGAGAACTTAGTTATATTTTGTTAAGTGCTGTAAAAGACATTCGTCGATTTTGTAAAAGAGTATATGGGAAGAAGAGACTGACATAACTGAGGTTTTTCCTTTTCTTAAACCACAGCCTCTTTCTTGGAAAGACTGAACTAAAATGCTCAGAAAGTTTGGAACAATGTTGGACAGATAAAGATGTGGAACCAATGAGCCATGTTTTGGTACATACTTAGGACATGTGTAAGGGGCTTACCAGATTTTTTCCTCCTGCAGTTTATACTCTGAAGAGTTGAAACCTTAAAACTTGATTTTAGGGAAGAAACTTTATAGGTGGAAAGACCTATTGCTATCCCATGAAAATAACTTGCCTTAATAGGACCTTCTGGAGAAGAAAAACTGATTACTAAGATTTCTGAAAGGTTGATTTATTCTGGTCACTTTTTTTTTGCGGAACAGGGGATTGAACTCAGCCCCTTGTGCTTGCCAGGGAAGTGCATATTATACTGAGCCATCTCCTTGGCCCCTGAAAAGTTGATTTATTCTGAAAGAAATATTTAGCTCATTTTGGATCTCATTTTTCCTAAGCACTGTCTGTAGGCATGGATTCTCTATATTTGGCAAACCTGACTGTGGGCATAGGACTAGCACACAGTCAAAATTATGTCTATCCAAGAGCAGTTTATAGCCTTACAATAAAGCAGAATGAAAGGTCCTATGGAGACATAAACAACTTGTTAGTGTGATAGCACATGCCTATCATTCCAGCACTCTGGGAGGCTGAGGCTCCAAGACTGCAAGTGTCATCCCAGTTAGTGACCTAGAGAGACCCTACCTTAAAAATAAAAGTGGTGAGGGGATTGGTAGGATGTAGCTCAGTGTGAAGGTCCTGGGTTTAATCCCCAATATTACCAAACAAGACAAAATGAGCAAAAGTCCCAGAGTGATCATATTAAGATGGGAGTAGATTGCCTTGAGATAGTTAGGAAGGTTGGGCTGGGGAGAGAGCTAGTGGTACACACAACCTGCCTGGCAAGTGCAATGTCTTGAGTTCAATCCCCAGTATAAAAATAATATAGTTTGGGCTAGAGAGATAGCTTGGCAGTCTAAGTGCCTGCCTGGTAAGTGCAATGACCTGGGTTCAATCCCCAGTACTGCATGCTGTGCTGGCCCCAGATTGGGGTGCACCATGCCTGCCATTGAAACCAGGCATTGTGGTGCATGCATGTAATCCCAGTGCTGGGGAGGCCAAGATAGGAGGCTCACTATGAGTCTGAGCTGCATAGTAAGACCCTGAACCAAATAAACAAAGAATAATAAGAGTTAGGAAAGTAGATTTATAGCCATATTCCAAAGTCTGCTTGTCATAAAAACTATCTTTAAACAACAGAAGATCCATAGAGAAAGCTGACTGATTAAGGTTGGCCTGATGATCATATAATAAATAACTTGGAGAAAAAAATTGAGAAATGAAGAACTAATTATGGGACAGTATTATCACCCATTGACTAGGAAATAGGCAAATAAGTTCTCAGCATGTTGGTTGACAAATGAGTATAAAAATAAGAAAGCTGTGCATGGTGGTACCTATCTGTATTTCTAGCTTTCAGCAGGCTGAATCAGGAGGATCCACGAAGTGAAGGCCAGCCTGGGCTATATTGAGAGACCTTGTCTCAAAAAACTCCTCATAAAATGAAAGTGAATGAAAAACCAGATGGAGCTTGTGATAGGAAAAATAATCTTTATTTAAGAAAATTAAAACATGTTAAGATGCCAATGCAAGAGTTGTTACTAAAACTTGATAGTTAAGATTTTTCTTTTACTGTGCTGGGCATTGAACCCAGGCCTCATGCATGCAAGGCAAGCACTCTGCAACTGAATTACATTACATTTTCCACATCCCCCACCCTACCCCCCACCCCCCACCCCAGTTAAGATTTCCCTAAGGCTTAAAAAAGACTGAAAAATAAATCTTCAGCCTACTGGCTTTTAAATCCACGCTTGCTCAGTTTTTCTGACCTGTAGGGAGAAAGAAGATTGAAGTAGTTTCATCTTGATATGAGTGCTTATACGAAAGACCTAAGTTTCATGGTTTGTTCATGATATTTTTATTTTTTTGAGACAGAGCCTCACTATGCAGTTCAGGCTGGCCTTGTATATAGCCCCCTGTCCCCACTGGTCTCAAACTCTGAGAAATCCTGCCTCAAATTCCCAAGTGATGGGATTCAGGGGTCTGCCACAAAGCCTGGTTCATCACAACATTTCAAATACAGCCCTAGATGTAGCCTTTCTTCCAAAGTTTGATTTCAGACTCTCAGGACTTTCTCTTGTATCTATTGTGAATGGAGGAGGGACTCAGAATAATGTTTAATTTTCTTAGGAAAACTTTTTCCATGTGAGTTTTTTTCCTTCTTGCAGTAGTGGAGGCTAAAGCCATGACCTTCACACTGACCTATATCCCCAGGTCTTGCTAAGTCACCAAGTTGCCTAGACTGGGCTCAGGTTTGTGAACCTCCTGCCTCAGGCTCTCAGAGTGTAGAGATTATAGGTGTGCACCACCATGCCCAGCTATGCCAGTTTTAAAAAGTTATTTTGTCTTTTTCTACCTTTTATTGTTAGGATTGTTATCAACCATCACTTCTCCTCTTAGTTCTCTTGAGTCACTGTAGGAGAGTATCATAAAGGAAAAGTTAGTTGAAAACCAGAACTAGAGAATGTCTAAATAGCCAGTTACAAGAGCCTAAGTTATTTTATCACACATACTTGATATTGATAAGTGTCAGAAAAGCAATCTTTCCCCCTCAATTTCTGTTTTGTACAGTGCAGTTGTGCCTTCTCCTTGTGTATGTGGTGGGTAGTTCTATTAATGGCTTTTAGAATTCTTGCAAGTTCCTTTCAGGCTTGTTCAGTTGGAGATCCCAGCTTGGTTCTTTCTCTTTCATATACTAAGGAATTGATCTTTTTTCTTTGAAAATCTTACACAGAATCAGGAACATTATGTTTACAAGCTCTCTATGGAATTAGAGTCCAAGGTGGCACTGTGGAGAAGGAATGGGAGGCACTCAGAGGGCTCCGCCACAGATCTTCCGTAGTTGAAGCTTCGATGTTTGCCATACCAATGGCCTAATGCCCATCTCACTTTTAGAGCCCAGCTGTTAAAGTATTCTGTTCTCTAATCTGAAAATGGAAGTATAGCATATCTTACCTTTCGCAAACCAGGATTCTTGGAGTAAAAGTCTTAAGAATGAATGGAGAAGAGTAATTCATGTTATCTATAAAGAAGAAGGTGACATAAGCACTAAGTGTTTTTATAACATTCCAGAGAAGACTACCCAGTAGCAGATGTCTGAGCCTCCCTTCTGGGTTGTCATTGGGAAGTGGCTCTTCTGCCAGGGATGACTTCCTCACTTCTCTCATGTTTAGGCATGACAGTGTAGCTGGTTTTATGAATGGAAAAGGAATTAAAGTATTCTGGGCTCAGATGCCTTCTTCATTCTCCTTTTGTGGCAGCTTTGGAAGCTAAATGTGGAAGGTGACACCAAGATCCAAAGACCATTTGTGCTGGATTCCCTACTGCTCATCTAATACTTGGACTGGGATTTACACAAGAAAATGTCTGGTAAGCCATCATGTTGCCAGGTATGGTAGCACTCACCTGTAATCTGGGCACTCAGGAGGCTGAGGCTGGAGAATCACTGGGAGTTTGAGGCCAGCCTGGGCTACATAGTGAGTTCAAGGATAGCCTGAGCTACACAGTGAGATCTTGTCTTAAAAAAAGCCACTATATTAACATGGTTTGGAGGTTATCAGTTATAGGAGCTTGTATTGCTCTAACATGTTTATCTTTGTTTTGTGGTGTTAGAGGTTGGATTTAGGGCTTCACTCATGCATGCAAGGCAAGTGCTCTGAGCTACACTCTAGCCTCTGTTTAATATTAAGACTGACTGTGAGGCAGTCTTTTATAGGTGAAGATGTGTTAGAGAAGTAATGTTACTTAAGGCCAGAGTGGATTGCTGAACCTGGATATGACTGAAAGCCAGAAAAGTCTCTATTATAACATGCTGCATCATACAGACAGGCTATTAATTGACTTAAGTGATAAATTCCACATTTTCAAGTTACAGATGTGGGTGATCAGAATCATTTTCTTCCCTAGAATTGGGAATTAAACCCAGAACCTTTGTACTCAGCTAGTTTCCCAGATTTTTCATTTTCTATTTTGAAATGGGGTCCTGCCAAGTTGCCTAGGCTGGTCTTGAGCTTATGATCCTGAGCATACTGGAATCACAGGTATGTGACTCCATGAGCAGCTCAAGATCAAAATCTTTTACCTGTTATAAGTGAATTCAGGTTTTAGCTAGGTTACTTTGTGCTGAGCCAACTCTCCAGAGTATGGTGAGATTCTTTGATTTACTAATTGGATTTTTTAGTGAACCATTTTGTGGGAAGATTATCAGGATTTGATTTTCCAGGGCTGTGTTTGTTAGCTATAAAGGGCATAGAAAACGGGCCTTCGTTCATGATTATGCATACCACCTCAGCCTTGCTTACCTAAATTCCAGACAATTGAGTCAGGAATCTGACCGGCAACACTTGAAAGTTCATCATTTAATTCCAAACTTGTAGAAATAAACTTGGGAAGAGTAACTGGCTCTGAAATAAAAGTAAGTCAATATTTAGAAGAGTAGAAGTTTGCTTTTTTATTTTCACAGAACTTGGGATTGAACTCAGGCCCTTGCGCTTGCCAGGGAAGTGCTTATTCCACTAAGCTATCTCCCTGGCCCCTGAAGTTTCCTTTTGTACATCACTCCTCTGTTGGGGTTTCCATAGTTATGAGATATGGTAGCACAGAAAATACTAGAACTTAATTCTGCTTACCTGCCACCAAACGAAAAGCTTACCGTCATCGATAGTAGTTCTGTAGACACAATTAGCTTCATGTTCCTTGAGTTTTTTTATTGGAACCACGTGACAAGCATTGTATTTGCAGCTAGTCATCTTTTTAGCTATGTTTGGATTTTTCTAGAAAGAAGAAGTTCTTTTTAGATTTTGCTTGTATTCCACCCTCAATTCATTTCTGGAAATGCTCTAAGAAATATAACATTTCAATGTTAAGAATTTCCAGGTAGTACAATAGTCAGAAGCTTTTGTTTTTAACTTTAACTGCATATTTTGTGCTTATTTTTTCTCCTCTAGGGATTTATAGTTCTTATCAGAAAAACTAACCTTTTTGCATGACACCAGGTGGTACTGTAATCTGCTAGCTGGCATCCTGTGTGTTGGGACATACGGACATATTTTTAAGGCCTCTTGCTCCATGAGACCTAAAGAGCAGGAACCATGGGTTGGCAAAGAAAAGATTGACACTGAGATTAGGTAGTCTTGACATAGGCCTATTTTATATTTTTGAAAGAAAAGTAGAATGAAAGTTATTAGGTATCTCAAATTTTACCTAGGAAAGTTTTAAATTACTAAGCAATAGCCTAGACAGTTAGACAATAGAAGAAATTTACGTCTTCCATAGCTTGAAAGTCCAAAATTTAATATTTTTTAAAATATTTGTATGTATCTTAAGTATTATTTGAAACAGAATGTGTGGCTCTTAGAGTATTAAACAGGGAGGCATCTTTAGAAAATTCAGAACTGGGATAGAAAGCAGTCCTTAACATTATGATCTTGAATGTTGGAGAAAGCAAGGCTGCAGTACTAAGTCCCTTTATACTTCTCGGCATTGGTCCCTTTCCTCCCTTTTCCAGTTTTCTTAAATTAAGCTCTTTGGTAGAGAAAGATGCTCATTGTCATATAGGTCAACATAGGTAGCTTTGAGGAGAATGAACAGTACAATGTTCAAATTCAGACTACTTTATAGTTCCTTGAGAACATTATCCCAAAATCTCTAAGGTTGTACATATTAATATATGGAGACTCATAGAAGTGAACTAAAAATACAACATCTCAAATCTGCTACGTTTTTACTGCCAATAGGAGGCCTACTTTTTTCTATGACTAGCTGTCTTTAGCATCCTAGCAGACATCAATTTCAAGGACTTTCAAGTTTCTAGGCAACAACTACAACTGAGATTTCCACAAAGCCCTGATGTATAGTTTGATGGAGTGGGGGAGAAGAGATCAAGGCAGACTGGCATAAGTAGTCAGGATAGAAAAGTTCCCTAGAATATCCCATTTCAATTCTACTTTGTATCATGCCTATGGCACAGACAAAAGGCACAGAGCTAGACTGTAAAATGTCAGGTTTTCCTGAGGGCATTTTGGTAATTAAATCCAGGGCTTAGGCTCAGATAGCTTTTAGGAACACAAGCCAAGGTAGTTCTTTAAAATTTTCACTGCACATGAATGATTATATTAGAACCATGAACACATTATACAATGAAGTGGCTTTTTTCTTAACAAAATAAAGACCTCAATATAATCCAATATTGTATACAGTTATTCTTGGGTTCTCAAAGATAATGGAAAAAACTTTATAATATTCAAACATAACTTTCAGACAATTGTAAATCTTTATTTTAGCCAACAATAGCTTAGAAAAGTATGAGTTTTGATCAGAGTAACAAGGCAAGTCCTAAAGGGCGTTTCAGAATAGGCAGTGACAATTCATGACATTGGATTGTTCACCTATTATGATGACGATTATTATTTTGAGATGGGGTCTTGCTAAATTTCCCAGGCTGGGCTTAAATTTACAAACTTTAGCCAGGCGTGGTGGCGCAGGCCTGTAATCCCAGCACTCGGGAGGCTGAGGCAGGAGGATTGTTGTAAGTTCAAGACCAGCCTGAGCTACAAAGTGAGCTTAAGGCCAGCCTGAACTGCACAGTGAGACCCTGTCTCAAAAAGACAAAAAAAAAAAAAAAATTACAAACTTTATCAGCTTCCAGGGTAGCTGAGATTCCAGGTGCACACTATCACACCCAGATTCACCTAATTATTGATAGATGAATGTCCCATGCTGGGAGGCTAAGACTATGATGAAGGCCATGTGCTTCAACATGGGTCAGTTTTGGCAAGAGTGTTCCAAACTTGATGCCACCTTGACATTTAAACTGAATCTAAATCATCCTGAGACCTACCTGCTCTCAAAGGAGTATCTCAAGATTCCTGAGGGAAGGGTCACTGGAAGAGGAATATGGTTCTTCTAGAGGGCACACAAAGGAAAAGATGATGTATCTGAAGTGAGACAAAGCACAGTACCTTTCAGGCGATGATGGGAATCAACATGCTGTTCAATCTTTCCATTCCATTCCTTTCTTCCCATCATAACTTCTGTAGTTTCTCAGAGATTTGAAAGATTTTATGTCACAATGAAGTTTTAAAAAAGTGATTCTCAGTCTTGTACATAGGAATCACTGAGTAGCTTTAAAGTGACAGATGCTTTGGTGTCACTCTAGAATGACTGGATCAGAATCTCAAGCGTGTAGTCAAGCTGAGTGTGGCTTGAAGAAGAATCCACAGGGGATTCTGGTCTGCAGTTGGGTTACTAGATTTTGCTCTAGGGTAACTAGATACCTTTAGGAGGGCTCCTCCTGTCCTCAGGGGGAGCCGCTACATAGTCTTTCCAAAAAAGTTTCTCTACTAGTTGACATGATTAGTCCCATATTTATACCTGGCCTTTTTTATTTACAGGGTACCAAATAGAATTTTGCAAAAAGTGACATAAAAATCTCACTACATATAAATAGAAATTTTAGTCTGTTGTTGGCATTCCTAATCAAATGTATTAGTCTTTGAGCCAAATGTTCACATTTGTCAAATCATTCTCACTTCTACCACTTTTTGGGGATTACTAACACAAATAGACTAGGCTGCTGACTCTTGATAATGCATAGCCTAAGTTGCAAAGCTAGAATGTATTTGATAGTATTAATATTGTTTGAGGTAATACACATAAAGAACTGAAATACTTGCTATATAGTAAGTAGGTTATCATTTTGCGTATACTAATCTATTTAATACACAGAATAGCACCATGAGATAGGATTTATTATTTATTTATTATGTGGCTCAGAATGTAGTGATCCTCTTGTCTCAGCCTCTCTCATGCTGGGATTATAGGTGTGCACCACCACGCCTGGTTTAGGGGCCAGCATGGCATACAGTACTGGGGATTGAACTCAGATTCTTGTGCTTGCCAGGCAAGTGCTTAGACCACCAATCTATCTCCCCAGCCCCAGGAGTTATTATTGGTATCTCCACTTTATAGACAGGGAAATTGGTCAGTTGATAAATTACAGAAGGAGAATGTGAACTCAAACTACCTGGCTCCAAAATGTGGGCTCTTAGCCTCCCAGTCATAAGGTTTAACCAACTGTACTCAACTATACTTGAGCCTAATCCTAACTAATACCAAAACGTGAATTTTTCCTAGATACAATCTTTCACTTCAGTAGGCAAGGGAGTATGATATGAAACTGCATAATGAGACCCTGTCTCAAAAAAGACAAAAAAAAAAAAAAAAAAAGAGAGAAAAATATGATTTAGATTAAAATATGTGATATAAATAAAGTGCTGCAAGAGTTCAGCAAGGACTGGACTTGGGAGTATTGAGCTAGACCCTGAAGAGTGAATAGGATTTGTGTCAGTAAGAAGGAAACATATATATATATATATAAATGAAGGCAGAAAGAAACACAGTACACTCACAGCAGACAGAGTACATGGTCTCTACTAGGTTGGGGAGTCAGCATTAGAGGACCACAGGAGACAACATTGGCTTGAGCTGGAGACTCTTTAGTGAAATGTTGGGATAAGAACAAGAAATATGAGTACAAAGAATCAAGAGGATGGTACTAACCCTGAGAAAGTTGGTGCTGTTCTGCTGCTCAGCGGCCTAAATGTTGACCGCTCCTGGACTTTTTATTCTCCTCCATCAAGGTAAAAGACCAGTAGAAATCACACAAGCCTCTTTAGTAGATCCCAGGTGTCTCTGATAACAGCAGGTGATTGAGATCTGGAGGCTCACTGTCACATTATTCCAAGATCAAAAATTTTTAGGGACACAATCCAGAAAATAAATGGGAAGATAGATTTTCTTTTTCAAAAATCCAATGTCTCCCTCAGAAATGTTTCAAATTTGACATTTTAAGCACAGGCATTTTGGGTTCCTTTAGAAAAACTTGCCCTTGGGAGCCCACACATGCCTTAAATAATACTGATTGGTCCTGACTCACTTTCTATTTTAACCTCATCACCAGGATTATTGGGATAGGGTGAGAGCTCTGGACTTGGAGAAATGGGAATAACTAAAAAGCAGAGAAAAAAGCATTGGAAAACACGTGGATACAAAATGACTCTGATTTAGAATTTTTCCTAGGGCCTTTTTTGGTGTGTTTTATGAAAGAAACTTAAAATGAGTAGAAAGGTTTTTTTTTTGTCTTTTTGAGGCAGGGTCTCACTATGCAGCTCAGGCTGGCCTTAAGCTCACTTTGTAGTTCAGGCTGGTCTCGAACTCACAACAATCCTCCTGCTTCAGCCTCCCAGTGCTGGGATTACAGGCCTGCGCCACCATGCCCGGCTGAGAAAGTTTTTTTGAGTTAAGGGTTAAAGTTTGCCTCAAATGGCAGGAATATTTTATTCAGTCCTCTAAGATGTAAGCGTCATTATTAATTTCCCCTGGTTAATCTTGATTATTTGGTTCTTTTTCATGGGACTTATATCTCAATTTAATGACAACTTAATAAATGAGCCAGTATATTTGAGTAGCAGCTGTACCCAAGAAGCATTGTTTCTAAATCAGAGTTTTTATCATATGTTGTCTGAAACATTATGGTACTTACAAGTGCAAATTTCTAGGCCTGCCACAGGACTACCTATCTGAATCTTGGAGGACAGGGATTGATTTCAGTATTTCTTTCTTTCTTTTCTTCTTTTTTCCTTTAGATGCAGGGTCTTACTACACAGTTCAGACTCATAGTGATCTTCCTGTCTCAGCCTCCCCAGAGCTGGGATTATAAGCAGGCACCACCACACCTGGTTTTGCAGCTGGCACAGCATGCCTGGGGTTCTAGGGCCGATATAGTGTTTGGTACTAGGTATCAAACCTGGGTCCTTGCACTTGCCAGGCAGGCGCTTATACTGCTGAACTATCTACCATTATACTAGAGCAGTTATTCTTAAATTTGAGGTGCAATGGAATTCCCTGGAAGGCTTGTTAAACAGCAGACCTACCCCAGAGTTTTGGATTCAGTAGGTCTGGGATGGGGCCAGATAATTATTTTTTATTTATTTTTTGGGCAGAACGGGGGATTGAACTCAGGTCCTTGCACTTGCCAGAGAAGCACTTATTCTACTGAGCCATCTCCCTGGCCCCAAGGCAAGATAATTTTTATACCTAACACATTTCCAGGTTACTATGTTGCTGCTGGAATAACACCTTGAGAATCACTGTACCAGAGCCTTCGAAGGATATAAATATTAAGCACAGTTCCTGTCATTAGGAGCATATGAGGTACTTAAACCAGGCATCTACCTAAAAATATGCCATAATATATACACATATGTGTATATTTTTGCAATTTACAATGTAATATTTGACAATGGATAGAGTAGATGGAATTTGATATGGGTTCTCAAAGATGATGAAGCCTAATGTTTAGTAGACGCAGACACAATTTTTTTTTTTTCTGAATCGGGGATTGAACTCAGGCTCTTATGTTTGCCAGGGAAGCGCTTATTCTACTGAACCGTCTCCCTGGCCTCTACATCCACATTCTTGATGGGTACATAAAAGGCAAAGTGTAGCGAGGCACAGGTGGTGTGGTGGATACCTTGTCGGTCTGATGCAGAACTTTGTCCAGGACATTTTTTGAGGGCAAAGGCCAAAAATACTGGTGCCACACTGTAAAGAGCCTTGAAAGCCTGTCCTTTTCTGCATCACCACCCACTTCACAGCCAAACCAAAAGACCCAGAAAGAGGAAGTTTCCTCTGCTGAGTGTGCAAGAGGAAGCATAAGGAGGCTGAAAGGGCTGTGAGCCCTAATGACTGCTTCACCCGTGAGCCAATCGTAGAGGCAACAGGAAGACCCGAGCACCAACCAGGCTGGGTTCCTCCACCCAGAGGGTGTCACCATCAGAGTATTTGGAGAGAGCAGACATTGCTGTTTGGATGCTCCTCTCTCTCGGTGGCCATCATGTCTCTGACCTCTGCCTACCAGCATAAATTAGCAGAGAAGCTCACTATCCTCAATAATCGAGGTCAGGGCGTTCTCATCCGTATGTACAACATCAAGAAGGTAAGTAGGGGCCACAGGACCTGTACATTAGTCCCCAGTAGGGCAGGGACGCCTCAGGCTGGCACGCCCAGAAGTCAGACTCCTTCCACTTTTCCACCACTGTGACTGGCCTTCAGTTGCTCAGATTGTGCAGGCCAGACAGTTCTAGAGGCAGACCAAGTCTACTTTTAATGGTTCCCCTCTCTAGGTCTATTTCTCACTCCAGGGAAAGTGCTTGCTTTCTGCTGGGGCTGAACGTTAGGGTTGAGGGTGGTAGTGAGTGATGTGAGCAAAGGTTTAAAATTCTGGCTCTCACATATTTCTGTTCCTCCTCGTGCTCTTGAGGTGATCTAAAAATTGAGTCTCTGCAAAAAATGCTTTCATGGAAGCAGTTTCCTTAAAGGAAAAAGATACTTAGGTTTTTAAAAGCTAGGAGCCTCTTGAGGCGCTTTATCTTAGGCAACTCATGCTTTGTTTGTGTATGCTGCATAGAATGAAAACAGTGAAGCTGGGAGAAACTGGTGGCAAGAGAAGGGCCAGGGGCTGGGCAAGTCCAGAGGAAGTGAAAAGAGAAAGATGAGCAACTGTGGGCAGTCCTCAAAGAGAGGACTAGATGTGGGGGAGAGAATGTGCATTTTGTAACAAATCACTAGGAGCATGGTTTCTCTGTCTCCATGTCTCCAATAAATTCCCCTTGAAATAAGATATTTACATAATGGACAGTGTCTTACACAAATTCTAACTTCTGAGCAGCCGCTTGCTCACTGCTTCCGGCTTCAGTTGAAGGGCGGGGAAACAGCTTCCTTTTTGTGCTAGAGCCAAGCAGATGTTCAGCTTTACCCTGCAACACAAGATGCCCAGGTTGTTGTTTAGCTCTTACTTGGCTCACTGTCCTGGGACTTGTTTTGATCTACTCTCAAGCTGTTATCATTAATTCCCAGACTGTCTTTTCTAGAAGAGACTAAGAATGAATGATGCAGGAAGAAGTATGTTTCTGAGGGGCAGGAGCAAGGGATGAAATACAATGTGATTTATTTGTGCAGACTTGTTCAGACCCCAAATCCAAGCCACCTTTCTTGCTGGAGAAGTCCATGGAGTCATCCATCAAATACATCAATAAGAAGTTTCCCACCATAGATGTCCGAAACAGCACGGTGAGAACTCAGTCCCTCTTTCCGCTTATCTCTGAAATAATTTTGTGCTTATTGGCTTGCCTGTCCTCTCTCTGCTTCTCTTCTATCTTGACAGGGAATGGAGTAGCCTTCTTTTAGTTTTCCTAGGCATGGTCACAGGGTTTCAGGTTGGAAAGGAGATTTAGGTCTTGGGAATTCTGCAATAAGATGGGAGGCTCTCCGGGTGAGCTGGAGTAGAGAATTGCCCCTTCTTCCACTGCAAGATTCATGAGAGCACCGTGCTCGCGGAGGAAGACAACTTGCTAGGCCTGCAGCACAAAAATATTTTGTTTCTGTTTCCTACTCAGTGTTGCCTCACCTCTTGTCTTAAAATTATGCATCTACTGGAATATCCCTTACTTTTCTCTTATTAAATGTTAGCCCTAGATTGTGGAGGACCACCTGAGCAGCTCTCCTTGAAAGAAGAGCAACTGTCTCCATTTTGACTGAGCCTGATCCTATTTCCTCGTATTGTGATGTACAGAGCTGGCTAGGACCTCTGTTTTTCCTTCAATTGGCTTTAAGCAATGTGTATTGGTCTAGCTAAGGTGCTGGTGATAGTCTTTGAAGGTGGCATGTGTGTTTCCCTGGCAAACCTGTTGCTCCTTAATGTGGGCTGGGTGGAGACAGGACAGTAGAGCTAATGCTCCACGCTGCCAGCTGGGATCGAGCCTCGAGAAAGAGGCTACGACTTCTGGGGCTTGAAAGACTACGTCAAAGCTCAAGCCCTAGACTTCCCAAAACATTAAATACTATATAATGCAGATTACTCTCTCTGCATATCCTCTCTGCATATGGCAGAGGTAAATGTAGGCCATCCACCTAGCTCAGCTCACAGTAGTCACCTACTTCCTACAATTCTCAGTCAATCCCCCTCTGAATAAAAACTGGGCGAGGCCCTGGGTCGCTCTCTTGGTTCCGGAAAGCCATCTTCCTGGCTAGGCCTCGAGCCCCTCGACTCCCTAATGATTAAAAACACAATTTAGTGTTTTCATTTTTGCCATGGGTCACATGGAAAGTGGAGATTGCAATCGACTTGATGGGATTCCAATAACATAACTTTGGGATTACAAATATTGATTTCTTAGACCGAGATGAGGACCTGGAAGAGTCTCCTACACTAGATGTCTTCTCTATCTTACCATTAGCGTCTTCTCATTCTGCTTCTTTTTATTTTTGTATAAATAGTAAGTTTCTTCAGCTGAAAGGGGTATTGAGATTTCCTCTAATTTAGTCCTCTGTGTCTGGCCAGAAGCACCTGCAGTCATACGGCCTACACAGGCTCCCAATCTGAAGGACATATCCGAGCAGTTGTAGCTCCTCTGTCAGTTTGTTTCAGTTCTCTAGGCCTGTTTAAGTTTTACCTTTGTTTTACTTTGATTGTCTTTTTATTTAGCATTTTGTTGTTTTGTGTTTTTCTCAGCAACACTTAGGACCTGTACATCGAGAAAAAGCTGAAATAATCAGATTCCTCACCAACTATTACCAGTCATTTGTGGATGTCATGGAATTTCGGGTGAGCTGTCTCTAGACCAACTTCTCAACATAATGTGGTCTTTTAAAGGCAATTCTTAAGCCGGGCGTGGTGGCGCATGCCTGTAATCCCAGCACTCGGGAGGCTGAGGCAGGAGGATTGTTGTGAGTTCGAGACCAGCCTGAGCTACAAAGTGAGCTTAAGGCCAGCCTGAACTGCATAGTGAGACCCTGTCTCAAAAAGACAAAAAAAAAAAAAAAAAAAAAAAAAAAAAAAAAAAAAAAAAAAAAATAAAGGCAATTCTTTCTTTAGTAGCTGTTCATTTATATGAATCTTTATGTGTCTATAATAGATGTTTTAGTAGATGTTCATTTATATATATATATTTTTTGTATTTTAGGGAAGGGTGTACAGGGTGTTCAGGGTCTCACTGCATAGGTCAGACTTGTAGTGATCTGCCTGTTTACAGCCTCCCAAGAGCTGGGGTTACAGGTGTGCACCACCACGCCCAGTCTCAATTGCCATCTCAGTGCGCCCCAGTGGGGGGGCTGGCACAGCAGGCCTGAGGATCGAATCCCCAGCTCCTGCACCTGTTTGCAGGTGCTTTAATCCACTGAGCTATTTGGCTGGCCCTTATATAAACATCTTAATACATTATTTTAAAAAAATATTTATTTGAAAAAAAATTATTTGGTGCAGGGTCTTGCTAATGCAGTTGTACAGGCATGCACCCATACAGCTGGTTTCTGGGTGGGCAAAGCTTGCCTGGGGCTCCAGGGTTGGCATGGCATGTGGTACCAGGGATGGAACGCAAGTCTTTGTGCTTACCAGGCAGGCGCTTAGGCCACTGAGCTATGTCCCCAGCCCCTTAACATAGATTCTTGAAAAAGTAAGAGAGCTGTGCCCAGGGTAAAGATATTGAAGTTGTAATGAAAGCAAATTGTGGAATGGTATATGATGCATCATATTTTATTTTAATTTTTTAAGACAGGGTCTTGCTATGTAGTTCAGGCTGGCCTTGAGCTCACTTTGTAGCCAAGACTGGCCTTTAACTCTCAACAATACTCCTGCTTCAGCCGCCTGAGTACTGAGATTACAGGTGTGAAGCACCATGAGAGGCTGCATATTTTTAATTTTGGTACTGTAGATTTTTTTTTTTTTTTTTTTTTTGTCTTTTTGAGACAGGGTCTCACTATGCAGTTCAGGCTGGCCTTAAGCTCACTTTGTAGCTCAGGCTGGTCTCGAACTCACAACAATCCTCCTGCCTCAGCCTCCCGAGTGCTGGGATTACAGGCCTGCGCCACCACGCCCGGCTGGTACTGTAGATTGACCCCAGGGCCTCCATGTGCTAGGCCGTGCCACTGAGCCACACCCATCCCACTTTCTTTTCTTTTCTTTATTTTCTTGTTCTTTTCTTTCCCTCTCCCACTCTCTTGTTCTCCTCATTTTCTTCCCATTTCCCAATATCTATTATATATTTATGTCTTTCTTTATAATTTCAGTTTCTCACATCAGAGAAACAACATGTGGTATGTCCAATTCATTTCAGTTGAGAGTATAGTCTTAAGGTTTATCTGTTTAGCTAGAAATATTCAAATTTATTTTTTATGGCAGAGTAGTACTCCATTGTACAGAAAACCCTACATCTTCTTTCTTTATTCATCAATTGATAGGCATTTGGGCTGTTTCCTGTATTTAGCTATTATAAACTGTGTCACTATAAACATGGATGTGTATATCACTGCTTGATACTTTTAATTCTTTTGGGAAGATACCAAGAAGGGGAATTCTTGGGTCAAATAGAACCTCTAGTTTTAGTTTTTGAGGAGTCTTCACACTGATTTCCACAGTGGCTGCACCAGTCTACATTCCCACCAACAGTGGAGAGAGTTCTTTCTTCCCCATACCACACCAGCATTTGTTATTGGTTGTCTTCTTTTTCTTTATAACAAATTTATTTCACTCAGTCTTTTGAAGACAGGGTCTTTTTTTTTTTTGGTGGAACCGGGGATCGAACTTAGGTCCTTGTGCTTGCCAGGCAAGCGCTTATTCTACTGAACCATCTCTCCAGCCCCTGGCTGTTTTCTTGATAATAGCCACTCTTTCCAGAGTGAGATGAAATATCAGCATTGTTTTAGTTTGCATCTTAAATGATCAATGGCATTGAATATTTTTTATGTGTTTGCTGTTTCTACTTCATCTGAGAAATTTCTATTCATTTCAGATGCCCTTTTAAAACTTTTTCTTTCTTTCTTATTTATTGAGGTATCAGGGATCAAATTTGGGACCTCTGCATTTGTCAGGCAGGTGCTTATGCCACTGAGCTATATCCCCTACTCCAGAGGTCCAATTTTGATTGGATTTTTAAATTGGGGTGGTAGTGGTCTGATTTTTAGGAAAATGGATGCACTCTTAAATGAAATAAATCACACATATGTGTAAATATCACATTGTTTCTCTGATGTGAGAAACTGAAAGTGTAAATAAGAACTTTAATGTATGATAAGTATCATGAAATAGGAAGAAAATGTTCAAATAAGGAGGGGACCAAGAGAGAAATGAAGGAGAAAGGAAATAAGGGAAAAGTGTAGAGAGGAAAGAGAAAAAAGGAAGACAAGGAAACAGAGCTTTTGTAAATGGAGAGGGGAGGAAGAGTTATATGATCTGATATGATCCAAGTCATATCATGTGCAGGTACAGTTCTCTATCATGAATGGGATCATTATGTATATCTAAAAGATACCAATAAAATCTGATTAAAAATAAATTTTTTTCTTTGAGTTCTTTATATATTCCAGATAGTAATCTTTTTCTGAGGAACATCTGGGAAAATGTTTTCCCCCAACTGTGGGGTGTTTCTTCCCTCTGTTGGTGCTTTCTGTTGCTGTGCAAAAGCTTTTTAATAAGATGAGATCCAAGTTGTTGAGTCTTTGTGATATTTCTTGTATGAACAGGATTTTGTTCAAGTCTTTACCTTCACCAGCATCTTCAAGGGTTCTTCCTATTCTGTCTTCTAGTAGATTTAGTGTTTCTGTTTTAATATTTAGATCTTTGATGCATTTTGATTTCAGTTTAGTGCATGATAAAAGACCTGGATCTAGTTCTAGTTTTTGGTATGTGCAAAGCCAATTTTTCCAGCACCATTTATTAAAGAGGCCATCTTTCTTCCAGTGAAGATGTTTGGATAGGGTGGCTAAGTATATCTGGAGTGTTTTCTGTAACATCTGTTGTTCCATTGATCCTCAGGTCTTTTTTTTTTTTTTTTTTTTTTTTTTTTAAGACTTTTTTTTTTTTTTTTT